>JAYJMB010047329.1:13073-30358 GCA_036873735.1 Pouteria campechiana
AATAATAATAATAATAATAATAATAATAATAATAGTAATACTAATAACGCAAAAAATTAGGGAGAGACAGAAAGAGAGAACGAAAAGCTGGCGGGAGAGCGAAAGGTCTTGTTGCTGTGGGGCCTAAACGATTGAATGGCAATCAATTGCTTTTGCGGGTGGACCCCACCTAGGGTGTCAGCACCCATGTGAACCTGCATGATCGAGAAAAATAAAAAATAAATTTGCCAAAAGGTGAGGCAACCAAGCATCGTGAAAAGGAACAAAAGCGGATCAGATGAAGAAGGAGATCTCTTTTTCTTTCATTTTTTTTCCTTTATAAAACTTATGATGGGAACAACATGACTATAAGATATGTGGTGTGGGAAGGGTCACTTTGTATGTAAAATCTCCTCTCCTTCTGAAAACAACAACAAACAAAAAAGTAGATCTAGATAACGACGAGTGTGGTGAAAATTCGCCCAAGTGTTATGTGAAGCAATAATAACACTATATGAGCAGCTTTTCCTTTCCTTTTTTCCTCTCTCGGTTTTTTCTACCCTCCATGCTCTTTTATCTTCTTTTCATCTTTGTCTGTCTTCTTCTTCTCTTTTTCTGCAGCTCTTATACCACTGCTACTCTTACCTCTCTCTGTACACCCAATATTCTTTTACTTGACAACAACAATCTATACTTCTGCTTCTTCTCGTTTCTTCGTCAAGAAGAGGAGTTTGAAAAAGTTGAGTTATTTCTCTTCTTACCCGCTTCACCTAAGAAAAGAAAGAGATAGGTAGGTAGCTACTTGGAAAAGAAAGAGAATGGTTGGATGTGTGGCTCCATGTCCTTCCAAAATCAGTCTTCTGCTTGTATGTACGCTTGTTGTATATGCACTAGTATGTATTGAAGAGAAGGTGATGGTGGTGTATCAATTCAAATCTACGTAGTATTATACCGTTACTTCTTACTCCGCGGGTCGGTCTGTTATATATATAAAAAAAATGTTAGACAATCATTGTTGGAAAAAAACAAACGAACTAAAGGGAAGAACAATAATTACCAGAGTAAGAGGAAGAAAATCTCCCTCTACCTACTCGCACTCAGGCCAAGCTCGCTGACTACATACCTATCGCTCCATGTCCGGAAGAGAACCTGAAATCCACAATATATCAATATCTGAATTAATAAAGATTTGGGTTTTAATCTTAGAATGATAAGAAGAGGAGAAATGATAGAGACCTGGGCAGCTGAAAGTAGCATGATTTGAAAGAAGCCATGTCTAAGGTAGACGAAGCTGGGAACAAGGACGAAGAAGTGACTGGGCTACTATTGGAAGATGAACTGATGCTGCTGCTGCTGCTCTCCGAGAAGAATGATGGACCGTCGGCCATGGATTTCGTCGGGGATGCGAATGGATTATCGGGCAAATTGTGCTCCACATTACTGCAAAATAAATTTAACATTAATGAGAAAGCTAAAACAAGAATCGAAAGATACCCAAGACTAAAATGCACAATCTCCATCATTCATTTATAATTAGTACAATGGGGGCTGATACAGTCAATATGTGGAGTTTACCTTTCTGGGAAGTCGGAATCTTCCTTGGGGCTCTCCACGGTAGAAATGTCGTTGCCAGTCGAGCCCTTGTGGTCTGATTGCTGCTTTAGCTGGAGCTGCTGCTGCTTATGGAGATGATGATGATCGACGGTAACTGGGGTTACACTTGTAGCTGGACTTTGACAGTTCTCTGCAACACTCCCACATGGAAAGAAAAGAGAAAACGGGAAATGTATGGTCATGTACATTTGTAGAAAGGATGACAATAACAGCCAATTTCCCTAATTGTGGAGTGGAAAATGGAAAGAGTAGAAAGGGAGGAGAGACTACCTTGATTAGGTGACGGTGCTTCAGGGCTGCTCCTCCTATCAGAAGAGGGCATAGGGATGCCATTGAAATGGTGATCGGGAGACGGAGACGGAAGGGGAGATGAGAGATTCCGCCGCTTGACATCGAGAAGTTGAAGGCCCATGAGCCTCCTCCCTTGGAGTTCTATGGCTTGTTGCAAATCCGCCTGTTCTTCCAGCTTGTTCATCAGCACATCATGTGAATTGTAGAACATCCTCGCACCTAGGAATAGAAAAAACTCAGACGATAGAGATGAGAATAAACTAGAGACCTTAGAACAAAATCGCAAAGAAAAAAAAAAAGCTAACCAAGTTGCATGTCGTAGGTATCTCTAGAATCTAAGTTGGAAGCAGTACTACAAGAAGAGAAGTCCCCTCTCTCGGCTTGCGGTTGCTGCTGCTTCCTGTAAGAGGAGAAAAGATAAAAGATATAAATAAATATATATATATATATATATTTCGAAACAATTTCACGTACATGCTACAAATGGATGAAATCCTTGAATCGTCTTTAATCGATGGATTGAAATGCATAGATGGCCTAGAGATTGGAGAGAGAGAGAGAGAGAGAGAGAGAGAGAGAGAGAGAGTGTGTGCCTGTACTTGTCTGCGACTTTTCCTTTCTCCTTGTAGGGCTTGACCAGCACGCGAGCGTCGCAGACGAAATGTGGGTTTCCCTTGGCCAGTATAAGTTTCACAGTTTCCGGGTAGACGAAGGTGACGAAGCCGAACATTCGCTTCTGCTGGTATGGAATCCTTACATCCTGAACTGGCCCATACATGCTTCAACGCCAACAAATGACCGAGCAAAAATCAATCAGTTATCGCAAATTAGGAAACAGTGCGAGCAAAACAGCACCTGAAATCAAACCTGAAGTAGTTGGAGACGTCTTCTTCCCTGAAGGTGCTGTCCGCCGGGAAGGTGAGATAGATCTGTCTTGATCCGGGGTTGACCATACCTCCAACTGTTCCGAATTCGTTCCTTTCGATTCTTGCCCTCCCAAATTTATGCTCATCGCCTAACATCAATGCTGCCGCCGCTCTGCGTAAGTTTTAATTTCGCACAGTTCAGTGGATAGCAATTAAAGAGAGTAGTGTTAGAGAAAGGAACAGGAATTGGGAATCTTTGGAATCAATCACCTGTGGGCAGTTTCATTCTGCTGCTGCTGTAGCAGATAATTCATGCATTTGGTCACCACTCCGGAAGAGTAAGGGAAAGACCCCGACGCCATGAGGTGGGAAGGGCTGCTGGCCAGCCGCTGGCTCTTTGATCTGAGCAGCAGCTCCTGGCAAGGGGCATCCATCCCCACATCGCCCGCCGCAGCAGCCGTGGCAGGAGAATCGGGCAAGCCGTGCAGAAACCTGCAACTAGTCCCGTTCTTGCAATAGCCCCTTTGGAAGTAGAGGCACGGCTTCCAGCCGAAGCCCGCCCCAACTGCAGCAGCGTCGGTACCCAGGCAGACGTCAGTGACCGAGAAGCTCCTGCGGTGTCCGTTCGCCCCCCAATTCGCATAAGGCAAGAGCATGCCGTCGTGGTTACTGACTGTCGTGCCGTCTACGTCTGGATAGAACAAATCGCCTGTCTTGGCGAGGGGGTGGAGTGAATTGGGTGCTCCCGTGTCACTGAGGAAGGAGAGCTGATCTTGGAGCTGGAACTCGTCGATGAGATGGTCTCCATAGAAAGCTGATGAGGATGACGAAGAAGAAGCGGAAGATACCGCTACTGCCATGTTCATTCCGTTGATGGAGTAAGATGAATGGGGGCTAATCAGTTCATCGGCAGCGGTCTGCAGGTCGTCCGAGCCTCCATTTCGAGAAAAGGCGGGAGCAGCCCAGCAAGTAGGAGAGGACAAGCTAAAGGAATGAGCGAGACTGATGCTGCCGCTGAGCCAGCGCGAGGACGAAGAGGATGATGAAGATGAAGATGAAGACGAGGAATTCTGAATTGGGGGTCTGGAGGAAGACAGGAAAGGAGATGGAGAAGGCGGGGTGGATGGGGTGGAAGGACTAGTTGAAGGAGGGAGCAGACCGAGATCTTGCTTTGCCTTGACGACGACCGATTGGAGGAGAGCTTCAGGTCCGAAGGCGAGGCGGATCATTTCCTTGTCGCCGTGGTCTTGGATGAGGAGCAGTCCCATAATCTTGGCAGCATTTTCCGGATCCAGCGTCTGGATCCGTGAGAAGACGATCTTGGTAGCTTCGTAGGCATCCATTGGAGAATATGGAGAGGAAGGAGAGATCTCTTTTGAGCAAGTTCTATGTTTTTTATTATCAGCTACCACTGATAGTATCAATTTTGCAACTGCAGAAAGAAGAAGAGGGGAAAGTAAGTCTCTTTCGCGTGTGGAGATAAAAGGAGAGAAAAGAAACTGCCGCTGCTGCCCTTGTTAAAAAGGCAATGATGCTATAAAAGAGTGAGGATAAAAGAAGATAAAGAGAAAAAGAATGAGAGAGGAGAGTTGGTTATACTTCTTATCCTCTGGTTAAAACATCTTTGTCTTTGCTTCTGCAGCTCCTCCTCAGCTTACCATGGAATCTTTGAGACCCTTTTTGCTACTCCCTCCCTCTTCTATCTATCGATGGACAGACAGGTGTTCCCTCTCTCTCTCTTTCTTCGAGCGGAACTGGAGGAGTGGTGTCTTCTTTCTTTCTGTCTGTGTAAAGAGTGGCTAACAAAGGAGGAAAGCACTGTAGGCAACTCCACTCATCAATAAAGTATCCTCTTCCGCTTCCTGGGGTTGCTTCTGCTGCCGAAGCAGCATCTCATAACGTGGACTGTGCGCTGCAGCTTTGGATATGGTGATGGGCTGATTTCATGGCGTGACCGTCGCCTGACGCCTCTTTCTCTCAGTCTATATTTGTCTGCCCTTCTCCAAATCAATATTTCTCTTACTCTATCAGAGCTAGAGCTAAGCACGGGAGTGAGGGGAAGTGTTTAGATCTAGATCTCTCCTTCAAATACTGCACGTTTCCACCTTTGCCCTCTAAATCCTCTCTCTTTTGCCTTGGGTCAATGCGCCTCCAATCACCCTCCCTCTCTCTCTCTCTCTCTCCAACCTCTACTAAATTCCCTTTCCCAAAGCCATGATCTGAGCCGTGGGGCCCACCACCACCTCTGTTTTGTTGTTGTTATTGCAACTCCATTGCCTCTGATTATACTATCATATAAGATATGATTTTAATATTGTCAATATACAGAGAGAGTCATCTCATATGCTTGTGCAAATAAAATTATTGGGATCGTATGGGGATTCGTATGTCATGGTATCTGCTGCGGCTCCACCATGGCCCACCTCCCATATCTGTCATGATGATGCTGCCCGGTGCAAAAATCAACGGCCACAGGAAAAATGAAAGGCAGGAAGGAAGAACTTGAGCAGGCAAGGCAGTCGGAAATTCTATAGCAGCAGTTATATCTCCAACCAAACACAGTCAGGCTTACACATGACACATGACACGTGATCCAGCTCATTCAACCGTGCCACTGTCGTCCTACGTTGGGCCCACCTTCTGTTGGACGGTCTAACATCTATTCTGGATGGGAAGGCGTGAGACGAGCCCGTTTTGGCTCTTGGCTCCCCTCCTCCCTGCAGTCCGCCTTCAGAGGCATCAAAAGGCCCACGTATGTGTTGTGTCCTCTGCCTCTCTGCCGCTGACGTTACTGCTCCACATGCACCTTTTATCTGTCTTTGCACTCGTCCTTTTTCCCTACAGTAAATGATATTAAAACCCGCAAGTTCCGTTAGATTACTCCTGTCTCTCTTTCCCCTCTCCTCCTTTCCAGAAAGACAAACTTGAAAGGGGCTGTCTAAGCAGAAATGTGGGTGCCGAACGGATCTGCTCTGAGCAAGCAATGTTACGTTACAGTTTCGTAAAATGAAAAAAACCTATACGCCCATCCTTTTGACAGTTCATCTTTCATTTTCTCTGGTTATTGTGAGGCAATAGTACAAGGTTATTTTGTTGGATTACCAAACTATAAAAACAGCCCACGGCATCTGATTTAGTATTTGCAGGCTTTGCTAACATGTAGACACTAACTCAGGAGGTGATTAGCAATATGGAAAGGAGTGGAAAGTATGATTAGCAACATGGAAAGGAATGGAAAGTAAGAAAATGCTAGGTTGGATGGAATACTGTGAAATTGTAATTAAAAATGAAGAAAACCAAATTAAATCGTGTACGTCTTTTTATAATGCAGAAAAAGAAAGAGATTGACTACAATATAAACTCGTTTCTTCTGCTACTCTTGTTGAGCTTGAAATCACCCAAAGAGAGATCATGGGTACTTTCATGACTCTAAATGCCTTGAGTACTTTTTAAATAGGAAGGGAGAGGGAGTTTTGGCATGATTGAGAATCACTCTTCGCTCATTGGCGTCCCATCATGCAACGGGATTGCCTGATGTGGGAGTGGCAAATCCACGGTGATGCGGGATATGTGCATGCGGTTTTCAAACATGCACGTCCGCCCGTAACCATCATGGGTGGATAGATAAAGTCAACATCTCTCACTCGCACATGACGAGCTTTCAAATCCTCCTAATGAGATACAAAATTGTTTAAGTCTATCTCTTATATTTAGCTTGATTTTAATGATGAATATGAATTAGTAGCTAAGTTTTGATGAAGAGCAAACATGTGAGTGAAAAGTTAAAGTATTAATGAGTTACATTCCCAAGTATTGCAGAAATAAAAAAAATAGGTTAACTACATTAGAAAAATAACTTTAAAGTGATGAATAGGGTAAATAAGATTGTATCAAGATGAAACTCATCACATTCAAAATTTCAGAGGAAGAAAAAATAAATAAATGCTTAAAGAACAATAACTCTAAACTTAAAAAGGAATTTTAAATGCATTAGAGTACTTCTGAAATCAAGTGAAACAAATTTAGAAGATGTAAAAGCTTTAAGAAGGTCTAAAAGTCAAGTCTGAAAGCATAAAAGATATGTCTAAAAGCTTCAGAATAAGTTCAGAGGAAGAATTCGATACTTCAGAGGTCAATCAATAAGAAGTTAATTCAAAAGCAAGAAAGCTTTCCAGAGGATTCTTTAGATTGTAGATGCGAGCTTCAAAAGTCAAAATATAACCATTAGAAGTGTCGGTCGCCAGAAGGAACTTCGGAG
Organism: Pouteria campechiana; assembly: GCA_036873735.1. Lineage (NCBI taxonomy): Eukaryota > Viridiplantae > Streptophyta > Magnoliopsida > Ericales > Sapotaceae > Pouteria > Pouteria campechiana. The sequence goes on from JAYJMB010047329.1 coordinate 20,082, forward strand.
CTTGAGAGATGACCTTCATATGTTCTGAAGAGCATCTTTGGAAAAAACTTTAAACTAAGTTGAGGTTCAAAAGGTCTGAAAGCGAGCTTTAAAGCTCTAAAATTTAATGTGACAATAGTAACTGACAAAGCACTTGACCTTCAGAAGGTCTAAAGTTTAACTTCATAGGGTTTGAAGCACGCTCACAAGGCATATTGTGTTGAGTATAGAAATTAAAATCTAAAATGGTCAAAAAAATTACTAAAAATAACAATTACTAATTAAATGCTCTTCCAAGAGTATGAATAGAGGATTTAAATCACTAGAAGAGTAGTTGAGTAAATCAAAAATGAACATTTACAAAGTTTTCAAGTTTTCTTCCAAGATTCAACTCCAACTGCGTTGAACTCTGATTAAAGCATTCAAAGCTACATCTGCATCAAACTTCAAAGAGTTTGAAATCTGTACTCTTATTATAAACTTTGTTTATTTATTTATGCTTTAAATTTTATACAAACTACCTATTCATTTCTATACAATCTATCATTGTTTTATCTTTCTGCAAGCAAGGGGTTTGCAGCGTGATAATGTTTAATACAACAAGTAGGTAAGACTTGCTGGATCTTTAAGAGTTGTTGATGAGCTCAAAAAATTATCTTGTATTGTGATTAGTGTGTTGATCAAGTATTAGTGGAACCTGAGTGTAGTAGGAAAGACAGATTAACAAAAGTGGCGTAAGAACCTTGCTTGGGCCGAATCATAATAAAAATTTATGTTCAAGTATGTTGTGTGACTCTCTTTATTTTATTTTAGCACCATTATCTTTCATTTAACCAAAGTTTTTAGAAGATCAATTTACCCCCTCCCTCTTGAGCTACTGTAAGGGACCAATAATTGGAATTAGAGCAGGCTTCACTTGTTATTTTTAAAAACCACATTGTATAACTTGTAAAGTGATTTTAGAATGGCCGACATGTTCTACAATACTATTGCAAAGGGACAGTCTACTACTCAACCTCCATACTTTGATGACTCAAACTATGGGTATTGAAAAATGATGATGCAAAATTTTATGATTACCACAAATCACCAATTATGGTTCACTATTAAAAATGGCAAGATTGTTCTCAATACAGAGGACAAATACACTCTTGAAGATATATAGTCAGTAAAATGTGATGCAAAGACAAAAAATTGCCTCTACTATGCCTTATCCCTCTCAAAATTTGAAAAGATTTCCTCATGTGACTTAACCAAGGAAATATGGGATAAACTGCAAGTAGTAAATAAAGAAACTAATCAAGTTAAGGAGACCAAGATCAACATTCTTGGTCTCCTTGATTATGAAGGATTTAGAAACTATCTTTGGCATGTTTGGCAAGTTTCAGAGATCATAAATGGTCCACAATACCTTGGAGAGAAATATGAATAACCCAAACTTGTCAAAAAGATTTTGAGGTCCCTGCCCAAGCACTGGATGCCTAAAGTCACAACAATCCAAGAAGTAAAGTATCAAGATAAAATGACAATAGAAGAACTCATGGGTTCCCTTATGACCTATGAAGTACTAATGAGATAAAAGGTTCTAAAGGAACCAAAAGGAAAAAGAACCATCACTTTAAGAGCAGAATCTGAAGATAAAGATTCTCAATAAGAGGCATCCACCAGTGGTGAAGAAGATGAAGACATGGCAATGATCACCAAAAGATTCAAGACAATGCTTAAGAAGAAGAAATTTGGAAGCAACTGCAAGAACTTTAGAAACAAGGACAAAAAGAAGGAAGTCCCAAAATGTTACAATTGTAGTAAACTAGACCGCATGAGATTTGATTGTCCTAAACCTGACAAGAAGCAAGGAGATTGGCAAAAGAAAAAGTACAACTCTTACTTTGATAAGAAAAACAACAACAATAATGGAAGCATTAGAAGATAAAAACAAGAACAAAACAATGGTTGCTTGAGAGATGCTAGAGAATATGATGAATGACAGCTCAAGTGAGGTTGAAGAGGAACATGAAGCTCAGATCAGCACACTCACTCTAAGAGAAAGAAATCAAGAAGACCATTATATAGGAATCAGCTTCATGGCCATCCATGAAAATAAGGTAGTTTTTGAACATAAAAATCCTGACCTTAAAAAAGTTCTACAAGAACTATACTCAAACTTCAAGGCTTTGAAGGCCAAACACAAAGAGGCCAAAAAGGAGCAGTATAGAATGACCGTTGAATGCTCCAAGTTGAAAGAAGAAAATGCTAAGCTAAAGGTTAGCCAAATACCTTAAAAGAACTTGAGCAGGTCAAGGCAGAAAATAACGCCCTGAGAAAACTTAACATCCACTCTATTGAAGATTAAACCAAATAAGAAAGGTGGACAAAATCAGAAGAAAAAGAATTATGATTCTAAAATACAATAAGGACTCAAGCAGAACATGATTTAGGTACCTAAAGTTGTTGCAAATGTGGTAAATGCAACTCATTCGCAAAATCATAGATTAATGACACCCAAGAAGCAATGGTTACCAAAATTTTCTACCCCTAACCCACCTGGACCCATTCTCAAATGGGTACCAAAATCAAAAACTTAACCTTGTCTATGTAGGTGTGTTTAAGAGCTACAAGAAGTAGCATATGATACATTGACAGTGGTTGCTCAAGGCACATGACAGGAGAAAGGGAGCTATTTACAAAGCTTAAAGCAAAGAATGGTGGAATAGTTACCTTTCGAGATAATGAAAGTAGATTGGTAAGGTTGGACAATCATAATCTACTATTGAAACATAACCTACTGAGTGTAAGTTTATTTTGTGACAATAGTTATAAGGTTATGTTTGAATCTCAAACTTATTCTATGTTAGATGAGTTAAACCTAATTGTAGTGCTTCGAAGAAGGCATGAAAATATATATTTGGTAGATTTATGTGATAGTCAAGCCATGTGTCTTGTTGCAAGTAATAATGATTCCTTATTGTGGCATAAAAGATTAGGACATACCAACAAAAATATGATTAAAAAGTTTGTAATGATGCATCAAAAGATCTAAAAGACAAGTTTGAAGGCCTGAAAGCTATGTCTGAAAGGTTCAGAACATGTTCAAAGGATGAACTCCATGCTTCAGAAATTAGAAGTAACAATCAAAGTTTATTTTGGAGCATTCCAGGCTTTTGAATATCTTTAGATGATGCTTTCAATGATGAACATGCTTTAGAAGGAAAAAAGTAATCATTAAAATTTTTCAACAGCCAAAAGGAACTTATGACGTTGAAAGATTAACTTTAGATGATCTAAAGTATATTGCTAGAATGAAGTCAAAGTTCAAAAGATTTGAAAGAGAGCTTCAAAAGCTTTAAAGAAATATGACAATGGTAATTTACAAAGCACTTGACCTTAAGAACTTTTGAATTTTAACTTTAGAAATTCTGAAGCACATTTGTAAGGCATTATAGAAGACACTTGTTCTAAAAATTTTGAAGGGGGTGTTGCATTGAAAACCCCATGACATTTAGAAGTTCTAAAGTTATAACTTTAGAAGTTCTGAAATAATAACTGTCCATTATGAACATTATAAAGTCACCATGATATGAGGTTTGAAGTGCTAAGTTCATACGTCTGAAGTCACAACAAACTTTGAACAATCAAAAATTTATGGTTCCCTTATATTAAATGAGCGCCACCTATCCAAACGGCTAGAATTTGAATCTTTCTATAAATGGAGTTCATTTGGGATGTTCTAACTATTATTAAAAGAATTAAGAGAGCTTTAATTCTCATTTACTCACGAGCAACAAAAGGCATTTAAAGCCTTCAAGTTCTGAATCTTCATGTTCTTTATTACATGCTAACAACAACCTTCGAGGAAGCCTTCTTTCTACATTCAAAGCATGATTCAATCTTTCAAAGCCTTCCCCTATGCTATCAAGAAACACTCTTTATAAGTGTAACACTTTACTTTCCATTCTTGTTTGTTTACTACCTTGAGTTGGTGTTTGAAGCCAAATTCAAGAAAATCAACATTGATTGTTGGAGTGTGTCTCACAATCAATTTACTAACTTGTATTCACACTACCCTTGAGTTACAATTAAGAAGAATGCATTGGTACTGAGGTTTATATGCCCCCTTGAGTTGGAATCAAGAAGAGTGCACTGGCAGTAAGATTTACACACCCCCTCGAGCTGGAATCAAAAAGTGTGCAGTTGTACTAAGTCATAATTTTTGCAAAATTAGTGGAATCCAAGACACTAAGGAGAGTGCTTGGAATAGTGGAGTGTTGGCCCCATGTAGTAGATAGCTCAAGAGGAGAGAGGTGAATTGAGCATATAAAAAATATAGCCAAACAAAAATTAATGAGCTAAGCAGAAGTAGTTATGCAACACATATATAATTTTCATATTTGTTTGTTCAGTCATAATGTTTGCTTCACTTCCATATTCAAATTCTCTTAGCCATTCTTATTTCAGGCAAGTAATTGTGTGTGTAATGATATGTGAAATGTAATAATGAGATAGTTACATGCAAAGTAAAACAATCAAGTAGACAATGAACACAACAATTTTTATAGTAGTTCAGGAACTCTGTCCCTATATCTACTCTTCCAAGAGCATACATTAATTATGCCTTGGGTTCCACTATATTTCATATAATAAAAATATATTAGTGCTCTCAGCACTTTTTAGATTCTAGCTTTAAGGGGCGTAAACAGTGTTCTCAATACTCTTTTGTATTCCAGCTACAAGGGGCATAAACATAGTGCTCCTAGCACTCTTCTTGTTTTCACGAGCTCACCAGGAGACTCACTGGTTTCGAAGATAACCAGCAAACTCATACAATGTGGTTTTTTCGAACTTACCACAAACTCATATGGCTGATTGGTAGTACTTATTTTGCACACTACTTTGCCTCTTATACTAGGTGGAATTGTACAGAGTTTAAGCACATATAAAATGATTTCTTATTGAAGCACATTAGATATCAATACTCCAAAAATATGATTAAGATAGATTTTTATGGCTCTTCATCTATCAGTGCAATAGAGATTGATTATCTAGGAGGAAGCATTGTCAAATTGAGAGAGGTTTACTCATTTAAGCTCTATTCGCATTTTTCTCTTAGCTTCCTTAACCTTCTTTGTTGACACTGCACTACCTTTATATTACTTCAGAATTTCTGCCCATTGGAGGTAATTGACTTTCTTTGAATGTTGAAGACTATTCTGAATTTTCTTCCATTGAAAAGCTATCTTCTTAATAAACTCATTGTAGCTAGAAAGCCTTTAGCATCTTCCTTGAAGAAGATGTCTTTCTGATTTTGGCAAATACTAGATAAAGACTTTTCTGCATGACCAACTCTTTCATTATTTTGGAAAGAGGCTCATTAATCCTGAAGGGACACAGCTTCTAAAAGTTGTAATCTTTGTCAGAGTGAAGATTGCTTTCCTTTGAATTTCTTTCCATCTTCAGCTAAGCTCGATTTGTCCAGTTTGTTTAATACAATCTGCTAAGAATGAAAGCTTGACTGGAGAGTGCAGTCAGCAATATCTAGTACAAATAGCTTCTACTCGTCATGATATGCGATAGAGATTCGACCATAGTTTGTTAGAGGACTTTGTCTAATCAAGTCCTAGATTGTCTCTTATAAGTAATAGAAAAATTGCCTCTGAGTAGGTCCACATAATAGACAAATTTGTCTTTATAAATTTATCTAAAATTGTTGCAGCATTTTACTATCTTCTAGTTTGTTTATTGTAAGTGACTAACGAATTGTAGAGGCACAGACGTAGTTCTTCTCTTTACTATTCATTAAACAAAGTATTCTTACCAGATGAAGTTTTTTTCAGTAGATGAAGTAGCTTTGTCTATCGATTTATCTATTGTAAGTAACAGACAGCTTTTATTGGCACAGACAAGGCTTCTTCATAGTAGACGAAATGACTTTGTCTATTGGTTTGTCTATAGAGAGTTGCAAGTGAAGTTGTAAGGCTCAAAAGAAGTTCTTCAACTAGTTCGCTTATTAGTTTGTGATGGTTCAAATTATAATTCCTTGTAAGTGTACGGATGTATAGCAATATAGTGTGCAATGCAAGGGTCAATCCCACAGAGAATGACAAACCAACTTAATTAATCTTAGTTACCAAATATATAACTAAACAGACTTGGAATAAAGTTTGATATAATTTTAAAAACTTAATAGAATAAAAGTAAATAAATAGTTAAAGATAATATAGAGAGATTAACAAGAAAAAGAAGTCTAGGAATCCGATTTTACAACTAGATGACGCCCCTTTGTCAATGGAATATTGGACTTAATGTCTCACTTGTGTTTGTTCTTTCAAAAATAAGATTATTACTATTAGCTGTATAGGTTTAAATTAAGTGTTTTCACTTATTCCAATTACTTATGGTGTGTAGCAAAATTGAGGTGAAAAACCATTAAGTTCAAGAACATAAGAATCACAATAGAATGGTTTAGCATATGGTGTGTATATTAACCATCTATCCTTCTCATTTGAGGGAGCTTATGATTTAGCATATGGTGTATGCCTTAACCATGCTTTGATAAATAATCTAACTTATAATATTGGTGATCAAGTAATAAAATAAATTAAATCATTACAAACAACATCATGAATGAAACAAGATCATCTAGCATTAATAATGTCCAACAATCCACAACAAAGAGTATCAAAAAGGGCTACATATTCACCATAGAAAAATAGATTTAGTTCATGAGAGAAATAAGACAACTCCCTAAGACATGATAATAACAATGAAGAACATCTTCCCTTTTTCTTCTTACTTACTTACAATCCCTTCTTCTACTTCACGAGATATCTTCTAGAAAAATGGCTCCAAACCCCAAAGAAAAACTCTCCAAAACAGAAGTGAGAAGAACCCTTTAAAAAAACCTAATTTGCTTAAGAAACCTTGAAATATGAAGCTATAGAAAAAAATCTACAAATGCCACTAGTGTCGGCTTACTGCTCAGCTATGATGCTTTGGTTTTAACGCCGCCGGCGCCAAGTGGGGGCCAGTGGCACCGACTGGTTGCCTTGGTCTATGTTGCTTTTTCGCTCCATCTTTGTAGCTATTTTCTTTTCCAAACATTAGCTTCTTCTTTTCTCTTCTTTTTCTCTTCTTTTTCCATCTTCAAGGCACTTATAAAATCCAACAAATGAGCATTAAATTCATCTAAAAGAGACAAGGATTTGCAAATGAATAAGCTTAAATATGTGTAATATAAGCGTATGAAATTCACTCATCACATACCCCAAACTTACTTATTTGCTCATCCTTGAGCAAACTAGAAATTTGAACTCATGAATTAGTTAGGATAATTTCTCTCAGTCAATTAGTAACAGGCTAGACAAATTATGCATGTACATATAATTCAGAAATCAATTAAGACACTTACCAAGTAATCTCATGAAACTAATACTTCATCAATCCTTTCATAAAGTAAAAATGTGTGTGTAATCTCAATTTCATGCTACATGCATAGTTTCTAGTCAACATTGTGCAAACCATTGATTTTAATGATCTTCACATAACAATTCATAAGTTTGCTTTTCATGATCCCTCTCCACTAATGTAGATGACTCAGTTCACTTGGATCAATAGGTCTTTGGTAAGCTTGTAATAGGGCCTTGGGTTTGACTAACAAAGAAAAAAAATAAGGATTCACAAAGTAAGAGATCATAACAGAATTGCATATGAATGTTCACTCTCTTAAATTTTTTTTTCTTGTTTGGGATACTTTTGTTTTATTTATTTTTATTATTATGGGATTTATTACTATCATACCCCAAACTTATTTTCTATGAAGTTCATTGGGGTGTGCTCCCCCCTATTATGGTCTATATTACTACCACACCCCCAAACTTATTTTCTATTGCATTCATTGAGATGTGGTTCCATAATTAAAAGATAATTTCTTACTAATTCTTTTCTTTTTGTCCTTTTTCTTCTTCTTTTGGCATTCTTCTTTGTAATTCCCCCAAACTAAATTTCTTTTGCTTCACTCATACCTCTCTAACAACCATATGTATAGAATATATCTCTTATAGGTCAAGCATGGTATTTCAGGCTGAAAAGGGTTTAGACGATGAGGCTAAAGAAAGAAAATTGAATAGTAGTCTTTTAAATGCATTGCATATGCCATTCTTTCTTGAAGGTTCAAAGGTGACACTAGTGACATGAATATACTAGATTAGCTTGAAATGTTCAAACTAATCAAAGAATACCTAGATACTTCCAAGTAAACATATAATTTAAGATTTCGCCTTGAGGAATAATCAAACAAATTCTAGAATGCTTGTGTCAACCAAAATAAGTCATTAAATTCACAACTCTATCAACTCATTAACATATACTTTACATGATCATAACATAATGCGCTCAATGAAATTTTTATCAATCATAAAAAAGAAAGACTTATCATAAAAATCATTAAATCATTAGTTAGCATCGATCCTTTCTTCTAAATCAAGTGCAATGGTAATAAAAAATTTATCATATGTTACTGGTCATCAAAAGAGAATCCATCGTATCCAATTATAGCATAGTTCCTCTTGGATTTTCTTTTGCTAAGTCAACAAAAAAATTTAAACATAACATATAAGCAACTCCAAACTAGCCAAACCAACTAAACACATGACACGCAAACTAAATAAACTACAACAACCCCCAAACTTAGACAAAGATATCCATAACATCCATAAACACAAATAAAATGCTCAATAGCCCCAAACTTAAAATACTATTGTCCTCAATGTAGAAGAAAGCAGTGGAAAACAAGAACTTCCCTGAATTGAGTGGATCACTTGGATGAATTGTCATCTTGCGCACAATGCAAATCCTTGTCTGGTACATCAGGGAGTGTAGGTGGATGTGGAAAGTGCATGGAGCTTTTTTTTTTTGACGGTCTTGGCGTCGGCGGCACCCGCTCGCTATCTCCTCTTGCCTCCTTATGGTTTTCTAGCATCGGAGGTGCCCTGTTGCTGCCTTGAAACTCCCTTTTCATGTTGTATCATCAACTATTTAATCTCCTTGCTTGAAATTGTTACTTAGGTCTTTAAACCGTCAAACACTAAAAATAATGCATTAAGTAAAGTAGATAGGAAGAATAAAAATGTAATCTATCAACCTAATGATTAAACCAAGATTATTTAAACTAATGCAACTATGTCTAAGAAATTGAAATAACTAAAAGATAAAACAACTTAGGTAGTCTTCTAAGAAGTGCTTTATTTAATGTTTGAGCAAGACAAACTCCCTTTCTCTACAAATTTTTCAATTTCCCACACTTCATTCAGTTGCCTTGGCTAAGTCTTCTCTATTGTATTTCTTCACACGATGTCTAATAACTTTTGAAAGTGCTTCCGTCTTTTGGATTCTTTAGTTCAATTACTCCATGAGAAAAAACTTGTGTGACATGGAATGGACTGACCCAACAAGACTTTAGTTTTTCTGGAAATAAACACAAACGTGAGTCATAAAGCAAAACATCCATCCCAGGCTCAATGTACGATTTACAAATGACTTCATCATGATATTTCTTGGTCCGCTTCTTGTAGATCTTGGCATTCTCATATGCCTCATTCTTCATCTCCTCAAGTTCATAAAGACTGAAGTTTCGTCTACTCTCCTGCCTTTCCATATCATAATTTAGATGTTTAATAGCCTAGTAGGCCTTATGCTCCAACTCAAAAGGCAAATAGCAAGCTTTCCCAAAAACATGTCTGTAAGAATTTATTCTAATTGGGGTCTTGAAGGTAGTCTTGTATGCCCATAAGGCATCATTTAGCTTCATTGCCTAGTCTCTCCTTGAAGTATTCATAGTCTTTTCCAAATTTTCTTTATTTATCTATTGCTGACTTCTACCTGCCTCGATGTTTGTAGATGATAAGGTGTTACTGTAATGCCCCTCCTCCCTGGAGCGTTACTAGTGGTAAATTCAGAGAAAATTCTGACAGAGTCTTCCCTAATTTATCACTGTTATCCTGTATACAACATGCTAAACTACAATAATTATATAACAAATATGCAAATATAATATGGCTACCTCCAGGCCCTATCATTTTCTACACAAATTATACAACTGCCGCCTCCAAAACACACATCACCACAACACCCATAGACCAAGATTGGGGTATACTATACCCTAGTTGTCAAATCATATACACCCACACCATAAAATGACATGTTGTAAAACTAAGTAATGATACATGTCTCATATACTACCACTTCTTGATCTCAAGAAAAATACATCCTATGGCCCACTAATTACTTGAATCAAAATTTGCTAT
>JAYJMB010047340.1:0-20035 GCA_036873735.1 Pouteria campechiana
TTGGACAGCTGGTGAATATCCAGGTCTTGGGCATTTCTTCTAATAAGCTGATTGGAAATATTCCGAAAGAGTTCTTCAACTCAACATCGCTTCTCTACAACTTGAATTTGAGCGACAATCGACTATCAGGCCCAATACCTGCAGAGATTGGACAGTTGTCACGCTTGCAGAACCTGGATCTGTCAAAGAACAATCTAAGTGGGCCAATACCAGAAGAACTTGGGGACTGCCGCCAGCTAATTTCCTTGAGTCTCGGCAGCAATGAAATCGATGGAACAATTCCATTTGAAATTGGAAAGCTAGTGTCCCTGCAGTCGGAGCTGGACCTCAGCCAAAATTTGCTCACTGGAGAGATACCAGCACAGCTAGGGTCTTTAATATCATTAGAGAGCTTGAATCTCTCTAGAAACAGGCTATCTGGTTCAATACCATCTGGTTTGCGAGATATGTCCAGCCTTGGTTCTGTTGATATATCATATAACAATCTTGAAGGCGCCCTACCAGATAATACAGCCTTCCAACGAGCTCCCACCAATGCTTTGGTGGGAAATTCAGGTTTATGTGGCAGAGAAATGCAAGGTTTAAACCCCTGTACTGGAGACTCATCCTCGTCAAAGAACAATAAAAGCAGGAAATGGAAACTAGTTATTGCAATAGTCCTTCCCGTTGTTGTTATTGCAGTTCTGGTTGTCTGTATCTTCATTTATGTCTGTAAACCAAAAGAACCAAATGATAGAAGTCCCAAATTAACTATTGAAAGATCATTTTTAATATTGAACTTTGATGGGAGGTTGGCATTCAAAGACATCATTGCTGCTACAGAGAATTTTAAGGAGAAGTACTGTATTGGTAGTGGTGGTCAAGGAAGTGTCTACAAAGCTAAACTTGAGACAGGCAGGGTTGTTGCTGTAAAGCGCATTCACATATCTGATGAAGGGATTAAAGATGCTGGCTTGAAGGGTTTTGAGAGTGAAATAGAAGCACTGACGAAGATCCGGCACAGAAATATTGTAAAATTCTATGGGTATTGTTTAGCAAATGAGTGCATGATTTTAGTTTATGAGTTCATGGAGAGGGGCAGTTTAGGAGATATATTGGGCAGGAAGGGGGACAGGGAACAACTGGATTGGTGTAAGAGGGTGAAGATTATCAAAGGGGTTGCGCATGCTCTGTCTTACATGCACCATGACTGCAGACCAGCTATTGTCCACCGAGACATCTCAAGAAACAATGTTCTTTTGGATTCAGAATTTGAAGCTCATGTATCTGACTTCGGTACATCACGGTTGCTGAGACCAGATGAGTCTATCTGGACAACAGTTGCTGGGGCCTATGGCTACATTGCACCAGGTAACTTTTGTTTTGTTAGATTAAAACCTAGTTAAGCTAGGTCATCTTTCTTTCTTGAAAGAATATGGTTCTCATAGCACAAAATCTAGGTGGTATTTTTCAAAGTTGATAAGAAAATTAATGGTATATGTTTGTATATGACTTCTTTTTAGGTAGTTCTTGAAGAAGTATTTTTGCTAAGAAAGTGTAGTACAATGGGGAAAATGAATGTAAAACCCAACTAAGATTATCATTTTATTCTTAAGAGGTAATGCGATCAAATTAATCAGTTTTACTTTATGTGGGTATATGACATGAGCTTTCATCAATTTCATAGGGATTGGTGAGAATTGATCTTTTGAGATCAATGCCAACCAATTAAATCAACATCCCCATCATTGTCAAAGCTTTATCCTACTAATTGGGACCAGTTTCCTGCCAGTCAGGTGAATTTAGATCATTGGATGTAGAGCTATTTGACATATGATGAACTGAACATACACTGGAAAGGGAAATAAAGGAAGATTTTTGTTAAAAAAAAAAAATTTGATGCATGCCAATAATGAGATAGTTATTGCTGCATTTTAATATTTGTGTGATAATTTAGACAGTAGTCATGATGCTGCAGCCTTTTATGATAAGGAATTGAAACTGTAAAATATATCACAGACTGCCAAACTTACCATACATTATTTTGCCTTTTATTATTCCTTGCAGAGCTTGCTACTACGATGAGGGTCACTGAAAAATGCGATGTTTACAGTTTTGGAGTTGTTGCCCTGGAAGTGATCATGGGAGAGCACCCGGGTGAATTTCTGTCAAGATTATCAAATATGGGAGAAGCACTTGTTGTGAGTGTGTTAGACCAGTGCCTTCCACGTCCAACCAATCCCATTGTGCAAGACGTGGTTTGTGCAGTGAAGCTTGCTCTGGCATGCACGCAAGCAAACCCCCATTCCCGCCCCACCATGCATGATGTTTCTAGTGAGTTATCCATAAACACAAAAGAACCTCTCCAAGAGCCATTAGAAACACTGGCATTGCAGAAACTGATGGCTATATGAGTAATTGTATTGGTATTTGTGTGCATGAGTTGAATTTAAGTATTGATCCAAAAATTATTTTGTCTACTGTTTGGAAGGTTAATATTAGATATCAGTATGTGTACAGTAGGTTGCAGGTTCGAATCAACTTACATTCTTGTAAAAATAAAAAGAAACAGATTTCAGTGCAGAAACCAAGAAACAAATTATTTTCAGTGCAGAAATCAAGTTAAGCTTTTTATGTATTCCCCTTGTGTAGTGGCAAGATAACTACAAAATCTCCCCATAAATAGATCTAATTGTGACTTTCAGCAGAATCACAAGAGTCAAAAAATGGCATCAGAATCTGCCACTCCAAAAGTCGTACTGAATAAAACCAAGAATCTCACTCGTGTAAGCTGGGGCACTTAAAGGAGAAGTTCCACTCTCCAGCTTTGAAATGCATACTCACAATCCATAGCTCAGATTGGATTGGAAGGTTGATGAAGTTATTCATGGTAATCAGAATCTGTTTAGAAGGGGAAACCCTACCTGGCTGGAAATTAGATCCGAAGCCCATGATTTTGCATCCCCCTGAAGCTGGAACTGAAGATTATCCAAGTCTTTGAATTGAATTGCAGATTGGAACCATATTCCAGAAATTTGAAAGCTGCAAATACAGTATGAAATCAGAGTCCTTGAATTGGATTCCTAATAATGAAACTTCCACAGATGAAACTGCACAAGGAAACAAACACCTATAATGCATTTTCTTCTGCTAGCCATAACATACCATCTTTTCACTTAAAAATATCCTTTCTTTCAAATCAAAAACACTCAATCCAAGCACCCCCCAAGTGTAATTGAAAAAGGCTTCTTATGGTATCCACATCAACTGCTTTGATGACAGATACGCTTGGATGCATTATCTAATCAAATTGTAATGACCAACCCAATATAAAATAAGAACAACATTGCCACCCTCAATAGTCGCATTGAAAAGCTGCCTCCAAAAAGCACCTTTTACTCAAATTCAACAAGACATAAATCCCATCCAACATTTTTTGGAGCAAACTGAATACTCGTAATTCATATCATGCTCACCTAAGCACAAGCAGAGTTCTAACGTTTAATGAGGGGATGTTGCGTTGTAGAATTTGCAGACTCCATGATCGCAATACATACCAAGTTACCAATAGGAGGAAGAATTCCAGCGCTTCGAGAGTTGTAACTGCTCCCACGGAAATGACATTGTGGGGATTCAAGTAGGAGTGTAGGATTGTCGATTCCGATTTCCGCTTTCTTCCGATGGAATTTCGTAATTCCCACTCCTTTTGGCGTAGGGTATCGGAGATTCGAACGACGCAATCTCTGGAGTTGGAATTAGAGAATCGAAAAAGAGAATGCCAGCTTTCCTGTCTCACGTTTGTCTGTGCACGAACGGTCCGGATCTCATCCAGTAGATGAGTGTTTGGTCCATCTAACCGTCCATTAGGTTGGCTTATCCGTAGATTTTCGTAGGAAATAGTAGCCAGGCGCAGAGCCGCTTGCGATGCCTGATCAATATATACAAAGACTGATGGATCGACAGTTGGTCCTAAATTTTTTTTCAAATTACACTTCTCTTTTTAATTTTCTTTTCCTGGGATTAATTAACAAGTCTCCTATATTTTGAAATTGGACCTTGTTTTTCCAAACCTATCAGATGGTGGATCTTTGAAAGATGGTTGAAATGAAAAGTAGTCAGTGGGCGACGGTCATGATGATCCAACCTGCATAAGATACAATCATACACGCCCTTTGCTCATCATAATCAAGTGAAGATTTCTCTCAGAGCGTTGCAGTCCGGAATCAGATCCAAGCTGGGGGGCGTGCGAAATGATTTTGGCGTGCCTTGGAATCAAAACCAAAGCAAGTAATGGAACTGAAATGAGTCATTTGCTTCAAAAGGATGTCAAATCACTTGCAGCCAAGTGTTTGTCTTTTACTAGAATATCCAACATTTCTGATGTCTTACTCCCACTTCCGTAATCACTGAAAATGGATTAATGGATGTTTTGTGTCTAAAGCAATCACCAACTTTCAATGATTTGACCACTGATCTAATTCAAGGCAATCGCCATGGTGTTATATATATGTTGCAGTGAGAAAAATGACTTCCTCTGTTCCTCAACCATATTCAACAAGCATCGAGAGTTTATGCGACCTACAACAATGGCTTGTCTGGAGAGGGCTTCACCCGCAATCAAACATATCTTGCTCAAATTGCTCAGGTATCATCCTCCCTCCCAATGCTTGGTCAATAAATTTTTCAATGGATGACTTGATGTTTAGGTATTCAATTTCTGACATAAGAAAAATCTCAGCATCACCCTACCCATAACCATCCTATGCAAGTATAAATATGCACAACTGTCAGAATGGAGGAGGGAGTTCTTGTTTCTGCAATACACAAAAAATAAAATGATTAAAGCATGGAATCCTAGCCATCGCCAAAGCAGCAAGTTCTAATTTCCAAAGGCTTCAAAAATACACGCCAGTATCTCCCAATAAAACCAATTTATGGGGACTGTTTGGTTGTTGTGGCTGAAATGCATTTTGATTTCTAACACCCACAGGGATATCCAGCAATATTTGGATTACACTGCAGAAAATCCTAACACCATAAACTCTATTTAGCACTATAACATATTCATGTAGGTATTGTGCCATTTGAACTTAGCAACCTCTACATGGTAAACGACACAATAACTTTCAGCATAATGCACATAATATTCTTTCAATTCAAAAAACTCATAAGATTCTAATGTTTTTGTTGGTATTGGTAAGACTCAATCCTGTGGTTGTGTTTAGATCCCAAAAAATACCTGGTTTTATGATCTGTACTAACATGAACAGCTTTCATGTTTGTTATTTGCAACAGTGATGACAAACCATTAGAGATCGATCACTATCTATATGAGTTTGGATCTGTCAAGTATCACATCAAGGTACTCCTGAGCTAACACCTACTACCAAAAGTGAAAAATCATAAGGTTTGACCTCATTGGATGAATAAATGCACAAGAATAAACTTGCATGTGTGCACATGCACACTCACAAAATTTATATAAAAAAAAGAAAAGAAAAAAGAAGAAGAAAAAGCAGTTATATGAGTCTGATATCCTTCATAACATGGCAGGCTTCAGCATCAGATCCTGGAAACATTTACCTGTCAATATCAATCCCACCACTTTCTTCTGAGGTTCTTGCCAATGGCTTACCACAGAGTACCTTGCAAGCTGTAAAAAGAGTTTATCCTGACATTATAGAAGTTGTTGAGCATCCCAAAGAAGGATTCCAACTTACTATGAGGCTCGACTTCGTTAAAATTCCACGTGGCAAAGGTTAGTGTTGCATTGTTCTTGTTGATTTAAAATCATGTCAGTTCATAGAGTATTAATGTCAATTGTGTTAGAAGAGTAAACAGAAGCAAGCCACAAGAAAGGCATGCTTTATTTTAGAGATACATGAATGAGCAAAGTAAACACGATGCAAGAGTGGAGGACATTAGGTTGTCATCCGACTAGACCTTTGCAACAAAATACTATGTAGGACATCCTAACATGAAAATGGAGGGCAACATCACCTAGAACAAACTTCAGGCCAAAATCAAATCCTAAACTCTAAGCTGATGTGATATAATAAATAAAACCAAGTAAACTTTTTTTCCCTAGAAAAGCAAGGACCCAAAACCAGAAAGATAAGGCCCAAAAAAGCTTTTCAAGGAAAATCATAACTCTTCCTGTGACCAAATTTAGAAGGGAGAAGACCAAGAAAGGAATGACTGCTAGAAATTACAAATTACCAGCCCCTTCCAGAAATACCAAACATAGGGAAGGAAAATTTTAGGCCTGTACAGAAGATCAGGTACTGACCAGTAGTGAACGTCCCGGTATCCAAAAGTATGCCAACCCCTAGATGTTCCATGGTTGAATAACAAGACAGATCCTTAAAGGAAATAAGCACAACACACTCAACAGACCATACTTGAATTGCCAAGGAACACCTGCTTATGTAAACTGGCTTGGATATGAAAACTGAAATATCAGATTGAATGCTATCAAATTATACTTGCAAGCAAACTGTTCCAATGCTTGTTAGATATAACTGATGTTCAGAGACATGCATAAAAGATAATTTAGCAATACAGGACCTCTTGCCATGAGAAAGCAAAGCATTTTTTTCTCCTCAAGTTTCACAGTATTTTTCATTAGCTTGGGAAGTGAACAGGAGTAGACCATTCAAATAAACAGCTGCTATCTCCCAATACCCATTACCAAAGCAAACCATTTGAAGTTTTTTTTTTTCCAAAAAAAAGCTAATTTCATTCAAGAATTTTCATGGATTTCAAATAAACTAAAATAATGTTCATGGTTCCAAGTATCTGCAGTGATTTGAATGTGTAGGTTCTAGAATTCCTCATTAATTTTATAGTTCAGCAAAGAAGTAGCTCAGCACCTAAGATTCTGTCAAACAAAAAACATCTAAAGTCTAAAGACTCAATCCTTCAACAACAAATACACTAGAATTTGCATTTGATGCAACAACCATTTAAGGGTAATGGCATAGACAATTCTTTTCTTCTTTCTTGTTTGCATTTCCCCAACTCAGTTAAAGCTTTTGGGTTAATACTGCATATTTATTTATGAATAAGGTGCTCCTCATGCAGCACATCTGCGTTATCAATTTTTCAGAGAGATGAGTAACCTTTCAGGTCTTATTTCTGAAGATTGTATCCAGGTGATTTCAGAAATTTCCTCAGTACAAGCTTTGATACTGAGCTCACAACTGAAAGACTTGATGTGGAATCTGGGATCACAAGATATCTCACATGGCATGTACAAGCCCATCAAACTGGTCTACCACCCAAGGGAGCCCTTCTTTGTTATAAGAATGGTAATTTTTTATTCAAAAACCTTAATTTCCAAAAATTTCAATAAATAAATGGAATCTAATTTCTATATTTAAATAAGCTATGATCTCCAATTATAGAATTGATTAGAATAAGTTATCCCAGTAACTCTATCTCTAGGTGAGCAATCAGAACAAACCCTTACCACAGGACAACCTGTGACTGAGTCCTGCTAATATTCTCTTTATGGTCTTCTTGCCTAAGCCAGTAATGTAACCCAAATCAAATAAAGGATAAGGGAACTCTAAAAGCTGAGCTTTAAGATTATGAAGCAGAACTCTAAAGTTCGTACTTCAAGCTTATGAAGCAGAGCTCTAATGAAAATACAGCAACAGGTTCATGCACTTATTCAATCAGTGACACATCATGTTATGTCCGACTACTATTCTGGCTATTCATCAGGCTTTTTCACAGCTAAAACATCTGCCTAGGAGCATATTGCAGAAAATGTGTGACAAGTGAAACCTTGCGTCATAACTTTCATCACATTTACTTGTCATTAAAATAGAAATTTGCAGTGCCAGAAGAATATATGTAGGATGATGATCTTTCAGTAAATAAAATTCTGTAGTGACTCAACAAACCTTGCTCTGTCTGTATTCAGCCGGAAAAGATTACTGTGATATTCCCCATGCGCTTTAGAAATGATTCCGATGTTGTCCTTGCAACAGCCTTCTTTCAGGTTGGCTCCACATCTTCTCATAATGAAATTACCAATAACATAATATCCTGCTGTTAATTTCCTGCATTAAGGCTACATGAACTTCATTTACAGGAAATGATGGATGTGGGTTCATCTTCGGCTTGGTCAAAAGCACCTCCTTGTACCTGGTCACCAATTCCACCTCCAGAATTGAGAGGAGAACCATTTCAGGATTTGAGTACTAATGGAGGATTTGTATCATTTGGTGTGCCCTTTAACTTGTAATTTTTGTTGTCATATTAAAGATTTAAGGATAAAAATCAGAAACAGATTATAGAATGAAGTACTAGTTGTCAGTCACAAGTTATGCAAGTAATGAACCTTAAGAGCGCGCATTTGGAAGCAACAATATTCTGTCCATCAGGATAAGTACTTCTCCTGTAATCTATATATGTTATTCTATGTAAACAAACATTACTTTTGGAAACAAAGTGTTTTACATTTCTGAAAGAGAAAAGGAAAGACAGGTCAATAAAATAAAAAAAGAAACTGCTTCTGCACTAGTCTTAACGAAATTGGCAGTGTCAAAAGAACAAATACATTTACATGGGAATTTAACTGTAGCACGATTTTCCATTTAGACATTCATACATCTTTCTACCAGATTGATTGGATTTCACGCTGCACACAGATATATTTTCCCACCATGTAGAAGGTAAAAGACTGGACAAGCTTGTGTGGAGCCTTCTGAACTTTTATGCCTATGTGAAGTACCATGTAAAGGTTTGATTTCATTGGCAGCTTAGAAACCCGATGAATACCATATATCGGGGAGATATTGACTGACGGTATTATGTGGACAGAGTACCAGAGGATTCATTCAGAGGAGGATGAGGAAGCGTTTGGAAGATCTGAGTGAGGTGATTAACTTGCCCTGCATAGTTCCTTTATACTGGTGACCATTTTGCCTCTAATTTATTAATTTCAAATATGTGAAACCTTTATAGGAGTTGAAACTATAAGTAAATATATGCCTAATGCAGGAACTGAACCTTGGTCAATACTCGGCATGTCATCACAGTATGCTAACTATTTCAATTCCAATAAAAGTCTTGAAAAATGAGTTGTGCATGCTCCCAACTACAATGTCAAGACAGGGATACAGACATGTCAATATTGAAATGATTTCTCCTTTCAGGAGTATGGGTGCTGATGTGAGCTCACAAGAGATATAAAAGAAGAAAACATGAATGTAAGTGCTAGGAGTAAAAGCTGACCCCAATTACCTGGGAAACATTGTATTATGATGATCATAACAATATACAATCGTATTGGCATGTTGTGATCCATATCACATTATATCCATGTGAGGGTCGTGCTTGAGGCAAATAATGAGGCTGCTTAATGACAATTTTCCTTGATATTTATGGCATTTTGGGCAAGCAACCAACTGGAATTAAAATTTCAGTATCACTGCAGCATTGACATTACACGTGAAAGCACTCAAGGGAATGGTTTAAGGATGGATGAGTTCAAACCTACTAGGATTTGTTTCTTCTGAACAATTAGATCCAGCCACATGACTAACCCATTTGAGCCAACCCGACCCATTGAAAAAGTTCAGGTCTCTCCTCATTCAAATGAGTTCAGAGTCTTCAGACCCATCTTCAGTCAGACCAAATAGATTCAAATCATTTAGTCTTTAAAAGATATGTAGTCTGAGATGAGGTAATCTAGACCAAGATGGTTTGGTAACATACAATGAAGAATAAGAGTTGCTTCTGTGGAATAGAGTAACCAGATTTGCCCAGTTAACTATAATTTGTCGAGCACAAAAATGAGCTCCAAAGAAATTTTCATTATGAAAAACCAATATCAAATTATCACAGTGAAAAGGTATCATAACAAGCATTGACTGATGGAGAGAGGCAGTTGGCATAATCTAATTTTCAAGGAAATTGGCTTCAACAAAACTTCTATTGAAAGGTGGACACCAAGGAATACCTTAGATTATGATGATGACAGTCAGTGAAGTATCAGGATTCAGAGAATCATCAAAACAATGCAGCCCTAAGAATCATCCACAAAACTGAAACCATAATGATCTTAGGAAAAAAAAAAAAAGATAAAAGAAAAAAAAGAAAAAGATATACAACCACTATTATATTGCACCATTCATGGTACCACTGCCACAACCAAAAAAAATACTAATGTTCTCTTGTGCATTCTGCAGGTGGTAAATAAGGCAAGGATAAAAGGAGAAGAAGAAACTCTGCAAGTCAAAGGTGAGATATCAATCATGTCATAGTAACAAAAATACAAGGAGTTTACTGCAATCATGGTGCATTAGAAATTCAAGAAGAGGGGAAAATTTTACAATGTTTTGTTGTTGGTTTGAATTTTCAGACCATCATCATTTGACCCTTCAATCCAACTATGTGAGGTCAGCTGCATATAACCATTTTTTGCCATTCTGCTCCATCCTCGATCATACCCTCTCTTAGACCAAGGGCTGTCTTATCTTTCCCAACTATCTCCATTCATGTCCTCCCAGGCTTCACTCTTGAGTTTTGCCCTCCTAGAGCCTCCTTTGAAAAAACTTACTCCCTAACAGGTGCACAGCATTTGTCATCTCTTCCACACATGGCTAAACCATTAAGCCAACTTTCCTTCACTTTATTAACTATTCCCACAACCCCTACATGCTAAATGTCCAATTCTACCGATCTTTATCTTGCCGCTGCCATCTTTGCATCCAGATTTTGGCTTTTATGCCTTAGCACTTCATCCATAGCAGTTCAAAGTTTCAAACAGTAAATGGGTGCAGGAAGCTATCATGGATATTTTAGTATTTTCACGTTTTTGGTCTAGACTGATTGCATGCCAACTAGCATATGTTGAGAAGCCAAAATTAGTAACTTTCTTTTGCAAGTCTAAGGTATAACTATGTACTCTTCTATGCAGATTGTCAGTGCATGAAAAAACTAGTAAGCTTATCAGACTCTAAGATTCTTAGAAGACGATGTGGTGCCTTCACCAAGCAGTTCAGGAGAATTCATTTACCAATTAAAATACAAGTATTTAACCGATTCCGTCGAAAATGGCTGAAGCTTCCAAAATTCACTTCCTTGAGAAGATATGACAAACTAGATTGATTATCTCAATGATTACCAAATATTTGTATAATGACTGTCCAACAACTACAATGAATCTTCACTGGTCTCATTTTATCATCTCAAAAACAGAGGCCCATCTATTTGTTCATTTTTGCAGCACCAAAGTGTTTCAAAAGACCCAAGGAACATTTTAATTTACAACCACAATCTTTCTTCAAAATAATGATTCCTTTTAAATTAGCATTTTGGCAATGGAAGATCTTTCCCACTCACACTTTAATACAATGTCACTGACTGCCATGTGTGATACTTTTTGCATCGTTTAATGCTCATATCGTTCTAATTTAACTATCCAAGTATTACAAGTTGCAAATGAATGACCATTACATTCAAAAAGTAAAAGCAAAATTCACAAAGACTAGATAAGTTGAGAAAGCACATCAACCTGTTGATTACTCTGAGCTTATTCAATTTAATCATGGTCATTTCTTTATTGTCCTATTTCCCATATTTCTGAGTTCCCAACCAAGTTGAAGATAATTTGCTAGATTGACTCATATGGTAAGAATAGGGAATAAGCTGCTTCAGCAATCCTATGGTATGTTGAGAAAAGAACCAGACGAAAGTAATTGTGAACAGCATGAAAGTAAGAGGCTGCACCAGAAAATCCCCATTGTAGACAGGTTGTTACCATGTGGGAAACTTTACTTGTATTCAACTTACTTGACCAAGAGAAGAGAATATTCCAGTTTTCCTAGCAGAATCCTGATGAGATGAAACCAGCATCAGACAATCAAAACATTCATCAGGAACCAGGAAAAGTAGAGTACTTCTGTGGAGCAGATGAGCAATTAACAGGCATTTACACTGTTAATATTTACCCAACTACATTGCAAAGGGGGAACAAGAACAACATTAATAAATAAAGGAGGAGGAAAAACAAGAAAAAGAAAAGAGACAGCCATCCAACTTGAAGAAGGTGAAAAGAACAAATCTGGTATTTACTTGCTTATGATCAAAGTGGTATTGAATAAAAATGCAATTGAATGAGAGAACTTAATAACAATTTCAAGTCATTCCACAGCACAAAACAAGTAAACACCCAGAGAGCTGGTTCATTTGTTATCTAAACTTGAATCCTCCAGCCACAACCTTATGTCTTCAACATAATCATAGTGTCATGTAGGTATGTTTACCCCCATGTGTTCACGGCTTTAATTTATTGTGAGAAGTTACTGGCATTCACAAGGCAAGAACAGGGAGAGCAAGCTCTACCATTTTTCAGTCCCCACCTGGAGCGCCGGACTCCAAAATTACTACTTTTAAAAGTTTCAGCACATCATTACTAAAACCATGGAAGATAAATGCAATGGCCAGATTTGAACTTTTCTTGACAGTGTAATGCTGTCCTTAAGTTGGTCATTCTACTCAGTTGTCCAATAAAATCGAACTGCAAAATTCAAAACAGCAGCAACTGCACCATCAGCCAATCCACAATTAGAACAAAATCTTCTAAATCAACACTAGGTATGTGAAAATTACACAGTAGCTGCTAAAAATGAAAAATCTTTCACACCCATCTCATCATTTGGCTCAAAACCAACCTTGTAACACAAATAAAACAACAGAATTCTCACTCCATTTCAAAATCCGGAAGCGAGCGTATAAGCATGCTCTCCGATTCAGCTTCACCCGATGGACTGCCAGCACCACTGCCTCTTGGATTTCTCTTGTAAGACAACACTCCGAATGACACAAAATTCAAGATGAAGACGACAATCGCGTGTACAATGAACACAAGATCAATCAGAGCCACACCCCGCAATCGATCCTCCTCAAGAACGCAATCCAAATCATCCTTCCCATTTTCTGGCAGCAACGGCATCTTTTGGCACCCCTTGGGGGTAAACGCATCAGAGAACAAATACAACCCAGCCTGCAAAACCCACATGCCCCTAAAAACAAGGCTCAGAGACAGCACGGCATCTGCAAAGAAAGCAGTCCGCTTGATGGAAAGAACAATGCAGGAAGCCGCAGACACAAGAGTCAATGCCCCCAATAGCTCATATGTGCGCCCCGCCAGCCCTGTGTATCCCGCGCCCATTATCGAATACTCCACAAGGAATGCAACTCCGGCAAAGAGAAACAGCAGATTCTCGTGGACTGCGAAAAAGTCGAAGTGAGCGCGGAGGACTATCGAGATTACGACGACCCAGAAGAGGAAAAGCACTGCAGATTGCTGGAAGAAGGCGAACCGGTTTGTGGCTTGGCCGGAGAAGGTGACGAACCAGTAGAATTGGGAGAAAGAGGCGATGGGGAGGGCGATGAGGAGGACGTAAAGATCGAAAGTTTTCCATGTTGGTTGGGACATATGCCATGGCTTCGATCTGTAAAGAAGTGGGGATTTGAGATAGAGGGAGATTGTAGAGAGAAGACGGAGGATTCCTGTGGGAAATAGGAAGAGAAATGCACAGAAATGGGTTGCTAGAGATCCCATCTCTTCTGAGCGTTCTTCTCCTCTCTCCTCCTTCCTCTTTCAGATTCTATCTTTTTCCACAGATCTTTGAGAGTGTCGCTTGTTTTGAAGGGATGAAAGAAAATGGGGAAAACGCGAAGATTCCAACCGATTAGCGTTTGCCGGCATTTGGGAGATTGAACTTTGGAGATTAGAAGCTGAAAATGGCTCCTGTTGTTGACGCTTTCTAGCAGGCAGGTGAGCGAGGAGTGACATATGGAGGAAGGATGAACGGTCCAGATGCACCATGAGTTTAGACGATCAAGACAAAGACGGCCTGTTTGGGTATGTGCAGTGTAGGGCTTAGGACTTGGGTTTACCCAATTGTAATCCTAATTTTTAAAACTCTAATTTAATCATAATTTTAAGCTTATTTTTAAAATTCCAACTTAACTCCAATTCAAATTATTCAGTATGACATTATAACACAGCAACTTTATTTTGTTAACATTATATATTTTTAATTATAATTTTATTTTTATTAAAAAATCTCAATTTTGTCTTTACTTATTCAAAGCTAACATCTCATTCTGCTTGCCTTGGATTTCAAACCTACAGCCTTTTATATTCCAAATTCGAAAATCTCAACCTGAGTCTAAACCAAAATAAAGTTAAAAGAGGTGAGAGTTGACTTTAAGCCAAATTGCACTCTTCCAACAGAGGGTATATTAAAAAAATGTACTAGGAGTACACACTAATATTAAGCCTCGAATTCGAAATTCATCCGTGCGTATGACACGGACAAGGTAATCATCACGATAAAATGTCCACTTATGAATTACGAATCATGCAGACGCATTCATTGGCGAGACAACACGAATGGAGCCATGAAGCTATGATGGAACTTGTCATGAAACTCGTGATACGCACAGCAAGTTTCCACGTGATTAAAGCTCCCCATTATATGCCACTTAATGGGCAATGCAACTTACACAAGAATTTATATTAGAGGAGGCACGATTCCTCTGTGTAAAAAGAAAGACATGTAAAAGCATTGCAAGGATCTGACTGCTAGAACATGCACGAGAATCGGGAGTAGAAGGGTCAGGAAAAAACGAATTAATGGGAATATTAGCAGGTTTGAAGATAGGCAATAGTGTCTTAGTCCGGTGAAGCATTGAAAATAGGTTTGAAAACGAATTAATTATATTTGGGAGGGTGGTAGAGATTCATCAGGTGAAAGATGTCATGGCAAACCATACCATTTATTGCAAAATTGCTAAGATTATTTTGTAAAATGATCTTAAATTATCAGGTGTCACTTTAATATTAGTGAGAAGATGTTGGTATTAAAATTTTCACCAAACCATACTAAAAATCCAAATGGTCAGGTTGGTCTACCATAACCAAACATGAAATTTGTAAGATAAAAAGACCCGGTTATTCAATTGTTGGTTGCAAAGATGGAGAAACAGAAATAAATGGCCAAAAATCCTACCCACCTGGTCCACTGCTTGCAGGTGACAACCTGACACAATGTTTACTAGTAGGTGGCATCCAGTAATTTTATTTGAATACATTTTAATTTATCAATAATTTAACAAAATTAATCATCAATACAATTTTATTTGTGAATAAAATAATTAGTATATTATGCACAAGAAGAGTTTTAGTGGAAAATGAGAAGATTAGCTGAGCTGGCTTCACATTGAAATTGGAAGCTAATGCATGCCATGCTCGCGATTGGAAACACGGAAGGGCAGCATGTCCGCGACATTACCGGGGGTTTCTACGCGCTAGCTGCGTCGAGAACGGAACTGGCCGGTTCCCGTTTCCCGAGACAACCTGTCCGAACGAAATCCGCAGCGCGCATTTTAGCAAAACGCCAAACCGCTTCGTCGTGCAAAAGAGACAGATAACAGACCGCATCACCGCTCATGCCCTGGATTTGGATTCTTCTTCTCTTTGTTTCGGAATTCCGGAATTTCAGACGATATCAATCCAATCCACATGTTCTTCGGTCGAATCTTCGGCGTTACAATCTCCGGTCTCTTTCTCAGTTATTTTTCCTTTGATTTCTCGTTGCTTGCATACTATGGCCGACGATTTGTATCTGAATTTTAATCGAAATCAGCAATAGGTTCGAAGCTTCGTAAAAATGTGGGGATTTGATGGTGGGATTTAGAGATTATGCTTCTAAATTATTGGAGGATTTTCTGAAAGTTCTTTTCTTTTAGATCGATCGTCTACCAAAAACGATTCCTACGATCTCGATGGACTGATTTGGTGTTGGATTGAGAGCTTTTTCATTGATTGATGGATTCAGACTTTAAAAACCCTACTATAGGCAAAAACAAGGTGGTAGATGGCAGTCTTGCTCTGAAGAAAGAGGCCGATCTTTTTGGGAATGAAGATGAGGAATTAAAGTCGTTGTTGTTGCCTCGAAGAGGTGGAATATCACAGAGGCCGAAGAACCAGAGACTGAAAGTCCAGTGGAATGATAGGCATGGTAGAGAGCTTGCAGAAGTTTTAGAATTCCAACCAAGGTAATGAATGACCACCGACTTCAAGTTTCAATTTTTGGTTCCAATTTTTCTTAAATATGTATGTTGACTTCATTGTTTGAGATAATTTTTTCGCTTTATAATGTAGCCGTTCTAATTATTCGTGAATTGTTGTTTTCTGCTGCTTTTTCCTGCCAATGATCTTTTTGGGAAATTTCACTGAGTAGACTTCTACGAATAGCTTTTTGCATTCATTGTAGCATCCACATTCTTGGGGATAGGCAGTCTACAAATTAGATTGATTGGATGGATCAAATTGCTTCATATGAATGTGGCTGAAAATTGAACTAGGGATCTCCCAACTAACCTGATATTTTTTGACTATGGGCATCGACTAAGACCTTTGGGTTGGTAGCATAGCCCATTGTTCTGGCATGAATTCCTATGTGGAAAAAAGCGTACAGAACAAGAAAGCTTGTATCTTGTGTTTTTCCTTGTGTTACGGTGGGAAGGGAAAACATTTTTAACAGAACAACAAAGATTGTGTCTCAATTTTTTCCATGTTATACAGAGTGGGTAAGAAGCATGTTTTAAAACAAATTCTCATATGGGTCAGTGTCTAAACCATGACAGTTTGATGATTTTGAGTCTTAATTACTGAACATTGACTGTGAAATTGTGTTTATAAGCTCTTGAAGGCTGAACATTGCAATTTGGTAACTCTTCTTAGTATTTGACATAGCTTTATGAGGCATGGGAGTTGCTCCCTGAAGATGTGATACCAATTTTGGTCATTTGTAAACACCACTTGGAAAGTGGCATCTCATAAATGACATAGATCTTACTTCTCAAGTCTCCATAAAGCTTAAAAGTTGTTCCCACAAAATCCTAAATTGGCCTGCAGAAAGTCACACATCTTTCTTCTCTAGAAGGTTTATGTATTGTATCCTTCTTGAATCGAAAATGGGTGTTGGTACCCAGATGGAAGCTCCGCTGAACGTTTTATGATGGATTTGCACCAAAAGGCTCTTTCATACAAATGAGTTTTCTATGACGGTCTGCTTGGTGCATAGGAATGGATTTGACACAAACACCACTTTTATGAGTCCAATTCTCATGGAATCTGTATTAGAAATACAGTTATGTTCAGGGGCCTGAAGTATGATTCTGATGAGGTGTGTAGTTCTTGAAAAAAATTTATGGCGAGGATAAATGTAGAATGCCATTTCTTATAATGGGAAACTTAGCTACTAGTTGTTTTCCAAGTTTGAAAGGATTCATGAGAATGACATTCACATCCATTCCATTCTAATTCACCAAACAAAGAAACAAGGAAAAAAGTTATCAATGGAGTGCCATTTCCATCCATTCCTCCTCATTAAGTGGTCCCTGAAGTTCTTTTATGAAGTCCCTCTGCAAAAAATGCTCTTTTTGAGGACTGTGACAAGCAAGGTATACAATGATGCTTGCTTCAGATTTCCAGTTCACTTTCAGAAGCCTGGGACATTATATGTGGTTCTCATTCTTTTGGTCAGCCATGGAATGCTTCATTCAGAACTCTTTGTAGATCTGTTCCTGATGGTAAATTGATGCTTTTCCCTGTAACTTGTTCATTGTAAGCCTCATGGGAGTTTATCTTTCTTAGCTACCTGTGGATGTAAGTCACAAGATGGGGTGTAGCAGTCAACCCATTGAAATGGTAGCTTTGTTGATGTTCTTCAGACCCTAGTGTGAATGTTTTCAATGGTTTAATTCTTCAAGAAGGGGGAGTGGAAACAGGAATATGGAAGAGTTCATGCGAGCTGTGGCATAGGAAGAATATCTGAGGTAAACTAATGAAGGGTCCAAATTAAAGTTGAGGAAATAGGTAGAATTTACATTTGGGAGGATGTGCAACTAGGAAATCATGCTTTGAAGCAAACTTTTGCAAAACCTGCTTCAGGTTTTGTCATCCAGAGAAATAATAGTGAAAGCCTGCATAGATTATGTGAAAAGGAAGCATGTATGGATTTTCTGACTTGGGTTTGGATTTAGGAAATGAAGATATCCAGAGTCTTGAGGCTCTGTTATCCTTGCTCAATTTAGTAGAGGTGCATACAGGGGAAGATGATTTTAAGAACTGGAAACTTACTAATACTAGGCTGCATTCAGCAAAGTTTCTTATGCATCCCTCTTTTCCCTCTTCTTTGTGGAGAAAGCTAGGTGGTTTTTTTTTTTTTTTTTTTTTGCAGCTTTTATTTGTGTTGGTGGCAATTAGGAAAACTCCCAGCTAGGTGGGAAATCTCTCGAAAAGTAGTGGAGTCAGGTGATTATTTGTTTTGGCACTGTTATGTCCTGGCATATTTGGATGGATGCATGAAGTCAGCTGCAGTAAGTGGTGGAACTTTTGGGAGTAGTCTTTTGAGTTTATGAACAGAAGATCATGTGGTCTCCCATCTCTGTGGCTGTTTGTTGCAAATTTTTGGTTAGAGTGAAACAAATTACTCACATAAATGTGGTGTAGCCTCTGGGTGTCCAATTAACCAGAATTTGTGGGGCTTCCCTAAAATGTTATCTCCTGGGCTTTCAATTAACAAGAAATTGTGGGGATGTCTGACTGTAGGTTTAAGCAACTGCTGCTTTTGTTTACCGTGGATGTTTTTGTCTTTATATGTACCTGTTTTTGCTCGCTGATAATATGATTTTTTGGTTCCTTGGTCTTTTGGGATGCATGCTTTAAACTCATCAAGTTTTATTTTTTAAGGGAAGAAAATCTGTTATCTTGCTTTCAATTCATGCGATTGCTTCTGCATCCTCAGGGACAGATGTTAGGGCCATTCTTGGTTCCCTATCACTTTATTTTATTTTGGCTGATCACGGAATTGTCCATTTTTTGTTAATGAAAAAGAATCTGACACAATGCCTCTGTATAGTTAAGTGAAATAGGCAGACTGCTGATCCCACGCCTTTTTCATGATATTATCTAGGCACCATTGACATTTCTTGCAACTGATCCAACTAATCATTTTCTTAGCTTCAACTTCAGTTATAACTGGTGTCAAACTATTTTTGGCACTAGAAGCCTAATCATTTGAGAATGGCTGCCAGACCAGTTGAGCTATGAACTTTCATCAGCCTGCTAAAGCTAGCAAGCTTGAATCCCCAAGAATTGTTATTGTCCTGTGCACAAATGGTGTTCCTATAAAAGCTTCTGTCTAGTTTCTTTTGAACTGTAGATGATCGGAGGCTTTCAAGACTGACTGACATTCTTCTTAGATCAGACTACTTGAGGTCTAAGGTATATTCCTCTGCTGGCTAATATCTAGCCTGATAATGGAGATTTTCTCTTCAAGAAAGGAGAGCCTGTCCACCACATGCTGACCATACGCCTATTCACTTTGGAGTAGACCTGGATGGCACTTGTGGTTACCTTCATGCCATGATTACGGCTACTTCTTTCTAGTCAAACACTAGGGAAGACTATAGAGGGCAGTTTCCACAATGATCCCTGGCTGCAATTGAGGCCCAGCATTCCACCATTAGGTCATGAATGGATTTAAGCAGAACCTATTTACCTAAAAATAGACTAAAAATCAGTATTATGTGTGCATACTGAAATAACAGTGGAGAAGGATATGAACATGGTACATTTCATTGCTACAATTGCACCTTATGCTAGCAATCTGTATCTCTCTCTTTTCTTCAAATTTTCCAACCTGTATTTTTTTTGTGGACTAATTAAAATTTTGTTCTGGAGTATAATTGGAAAAAAATTAAGTATAATTCCAGATTGTGAATGATCACTATTTCCCTTTCTCTCCTTGTTTTTGTCTTTGTTTTGGCTATTTAGGGTTTTGTGGTGAACATAAATGCTGAAATTAGGTATAATATTTTAGACTTCGGATTACAAACTCCTGCAAAAAGAGCTGTCCAAAAGGTGTAGAAAAGAGAGAAAGAAAAAGGGAAAAAAGGGAAAAGAGAGAAAAGTAAAAAGGATGGAAAAATTGAGAGTTTTGATATGAAGCTTCAGAGA
>JAYJMB010047351.1:20166-30350 GCA_036873735.1 Pouteria campechiana
GTGCAATGGCAAATAACCAAGTTTTGATGATGAGCAATAACATATGAGTTAACATGTATGTTACTAACAGTTGTGTTCCTAAGCATTACAAAAATAGATATGAGCATACTAGAAAGCAACTCAAATGGAGTGGACAACATACACAATGAATGCATCAACAAGCATAATCCATTGACTGAAAGAAAATAAGTATGATCAGAAAGAATGATACTAAAACTTTGAAAAGAAGTCATCAAGTAAATCTTTAGCCATGAAGTTCAAGCCTTAATGAGTGATCGAATAAATCATCTACAGATAGAGTTAGTATCAGATTGCATTTGCCTTAAGAAGATTCAACAAATCATTCCATGGACAAGTCATACGAACTGCTTATAATGAACACTTGTTTGCAACAAATAGACGAATTTAGTTTACAGAAGCAAGAGACTAAACAGAGCTAAAATTTGACAAATGTAGAAGCCAAAATAGAGTCAAATTACTCAAGCATTTGTCTCTCATATAAAGCTCATCTAAAAATTGCAAAGGCCAAAGAACCTATTTGCAATCCATACAGAAAATATAGAAAATGAAGTAGAAGCAGCGCAATAGCAGAAGAATAACTATGTCAACCATCTTCACCTATAAGAGTTGTCTGCCACATAACAAATAAACCATCAGACAACCACTGAATAAACAAGTTGTTTATGGTATAACAAGTCAACTATTACTTCTAACAAACAATCCATCATACGAACAACTAAAAAGAGGATTTGTCTGCATGCCACAACTTCGTCTATCACTTACGATAGACAAACCATCAGACAAATCATGTGGAAGACTTTATCTATGGCCTGCAACTTCATCTACTGATTTCAACAGACAAACAATAGACAAAGTCATTATGTATATCAAGGAAGGAGCCTTAATTGCCAAGAAGAATCGTCTGCTACTTATAATAGACAAAGCTACTTCAAGTGATGAAAAGAAGACTTCATCTGATGAAGGTCACTTCATCTACTATGAAGAAGCTATGTTTGCAACACAAAGATCATCTACTACTTACAACATACATAGCCTAATAAAAGAAACTTTGTCTGCTAAGAGAATGTCATTTGATGACAATAAAGAAGAACTTAGTCTACGCCCCTGTAATTCATCTATTACTTACAACAGACAAACTAGAAGATGAAGTAAAATCTTGCAGTAGTCTCTGACAGAATTATAAAGAAGAAGTTATCTATTGTAGATCTACTTAGAGCCACTTTGTCTACTACTTACAAGAGACAAATCAAGACATGATCAGATAAAGTCTTTAGATAAAATATGGCATATCATGAAGAGTAGAAGTCACCTATACCAGACATTGCTGACTGCATTCTCTGGTCAAAATCTTATTTGAACCAGATTTTTATTAAATAGATTGGACAAATTGAGCTAAGCTAAAGATCATAAGAAATTTAAAGGAAAATAGTCTACACTCTAACAAAGGTCACAACTTTCAAAGGCTGCATCCCTTCAGGCTTAATGCGTGTCTTTTCAAAATAGTGAAAGAGTCAGTCAAGTAGAAAAGTCTTTATCTAGCATTTTCTAAAACCAAAAAAGTATCTTCTTCAAGAATGACGCTGCAGGCTTTCCAGCTTCAAATGAGTTTCTCAAGAAGATAGTTTTTTAACAGAAGAAATCAGAATGGTCTTCGAGATTCAAAAGAAAGAAAATACTTCCAATGAGAAGAATCTCTAGACTAATATAAAGGTAGTGCATTGTCAATGAAGAAGGTTGAGGAAGCCGAGAGAAGATCAAAACTAAGTTTAATCAAGTAACATCTCAAAATCAGATTACACTTCCTCCTAGATAATCAATCTCCATTGCGCTAATAGATAATAAGTGTATAAGATCTATCTTAATCATACACCTAGAGTATTGATATGTAATGAGCTTCAATGAAGAAATCATTATACATGAGCCTAAACTTTGTACACATCAGCCTAACAAAAGAGGAAATGTAATGTGCCAAAATGAGTGTTGTAAATCAGCTATATGAGTTAGTGGTGAGCTCAAGAAAACCATATTGTATGAGTTATTGGTGAGATTTGGAACACCAACAAGTTTGCTGGTGATCTTAGAAACTCATGAGTTTCTTAGTGAGCTTGTGAAACCAGAAGAGTATTAGGAACACCATGTTTATGCCCCCTAAAGCTAGAATCCAGAAGAATGTTAGGAACACTATCTACGCCCCCTAGAGCTAAAATTCAAAAGAGTGCTGGGAGCAATAGTGCACTTCCATTTTATAATATATAGTGGAACCCAAGGCATAAAGAGTATGTTCCATTGGAAGAGTGGATGCAGGAACGGGTTTCCCAAACTACTATAAAAATTGTGTTATTTGTGTGTGTTTGTTCATTTGTTATATCCTTCATTAAGCATAACATTATCATACACATCATCATGTACACATGATAACCTTCCTAAAACAAGCATGGCTAACAAAAGTTGAATTTGGAAGTAAAGCAGTCAAAATGATCAAATAAACTGATATGTAAAATACACATGTGATGCATCACTACTAATCCTTAGTGCATTAATTTTTATTTGGCCATAATTTTTATATGCTCAATTCAACCCTCTCCTCTTTAGCTACCTATTACTTGGGACCAACAAGAAGTACTATGGAGTCTAGAGTTAGTTCCTTTGAAGTCACAGAATAAGTGCTTTGGAGACAAGAGGAACTTTAGAGTTAGCCATTGTTGTATCCGACGCTAGCCACTTCTATTCCGCTACTTCAGAGGTACCAAAAGTTAACTTCAGAGCATCTAAAGATGAGGTAACATATGAATTGTGCAAACTCAATAATAGGAGGACTGATGTTGCAATATCAGAGACTCTGAAATCACGAAGAAGGCTCAACGGTCATAAATTCAAATGTTTCTCTGCATTAAATGATTTTCAACTACCACAACAAAGAAAGCCAGAGGTTTCAATATAAAAAGAGTCAAGTGAAGACATAAATAAGGAGATGATTCTGAAAAACAAAGAGAGCATATACTAAGACTTTAAAGTTGTTTCTCCATGATTTCAATTCCACTACAACTCATTTAAAGAAGCATTCAAAGTCATCCATTCAACCACTTCTGGAGATTGAATCTTACTATTTTATTACTATATTAACTATGTTTATTGCTTTTGAACTTTATACAAATCAGCCTGCTAGAGGCATTAATACTTGTACATATTTATTTATTCTTATATATTTCTGCAAGTCAAGGACTTGCCTTTGAGTATTATACGCAAGTAGGATACTTGCTTAGAATTTATAAAAGTTAATTGGTGAGCTTAGAAACCAACAAGTGTATTTGTTTGATCAGAAGGATACTGATCAAGAAGTAGAGTAGGAACCTAAGTGAAGGGCCGAACCACTATAAAAATACTAGTCTAATTGCCTTGTGCTATAAGTCTTTTCTATATATTTGCACTAGAATCATTATCTAGCAAAAAATTTTAAAGACTCAATTCATCCCCCCCCCCTCCTCTTGTGTCGCCATTTGAACGGGACCAACAATTGCTATCAGAGCATCCTTGACTTATTATACCTTACTATTCCATTTATATAACTTATGAAGAGATCTTAATGGCCAACTATTTCCACAACACTTCTGTTGAAGGTTAATCTACTTTCAGACCTCCATTATTTGATGGTACAAATAAGATGAGAATGAAAAATTTCTTAATTGCCTCAAACTATTAGCTATGGAAAACCATTAAGATGGAATGATTGTCCTAAATACTGAGATAAATATACTACTGAGGACATTCTAACAGCTAAAAAAGATGTTAAGGCAAAGAACTATCTTTACTATGCTCTTACATCCTCTAAGTTTGACAAGATATCCTCTTGTGATATAACAAAGGAAATCTGGGATAAACTGAAGGTTGCAAACGAAGGCATAAAACAAATAAGAGAAACTAAGATAAATCTTCTTGTGCAAGAATGTGAAGCTTTCAACACGAAGGAAACAAACTCAATCTCAGACATGTTCGAGAGATTTTAAAAGATTACAAATGGGCTAAAGAATTTAGGAGAAAAGTTTGCGAAGCCTAAGATGATAAAGAAAATTCTGAGATCCCTATCAAAACAATGGATACACAAAGTAACAACAATCTAGGAAGTAAAGAATCTGGACACAATTAGATTAAAAGAGCTCATGGGTTGGTTCTCTTATGACTCATGAGGTACTAATGAAGTAGAAAAATATAGAAGAACCTAAGGGCAAGAAAGCAATTGCTCTTAAAGCTAAGTCAGAAAATGATGAATCCCAAACTACTGCATCCACAAGTGGAGAAGAAGACAAGGAGATGGTAATGATTACAAGAAGATTCAAATCTATGCTAAAGAAGAAAAAGTTTGAAAATAATTCAAGGAATAACTTTGGAAGAAAGGATAAAAAGAAAGAAATTCCTACTTATTACAATTGTGGAAAACCTAGAGATATGAAGTTTGATTATCCAGAACCAGACAAGAGACAAAATGATCAAGAAAAGAAGAGGTATAACTCATACTTCGACAAAAAGAACAATAGCAATAACAACAGTAACAACAACAGAACAAGCAAAAAATTTCAGAAGAAAAAGAAAGCTCTGGTAGCATTGGGGATGCTAGAGAACATAATAAATGAAAGTAAGAGTAAAGAAAAAGAAGAACATGAAGCTTATATCAGACAACTCTCTCCAAACAGAAGTATTTAGGATGAACTTTATACGAAAATCAGCTTCATAGCAATCCATGAAGAATAGGTAACTTTTGATTCTGAAACTTCCAATCATGAAGAAATATTAAAGGAACTATATTTAGATTTCATAATTCTAAAAGAGAAGTACAAAGAGACTAAAAAGGAGCTCAAAAGAATTACAAATGAATGTTCCAAAATGAAGGAAGAAAATTTCAAGATCAAGAGTAATAATAACACCAATAGCATACTTGAGCAAGTAGTAGCTGATAATAATACTCTGAAAAATACATTGACTTCCACCTTGTTAAAAATGAAACCTAAGAAAATAGGTGGACAGTAGCAACAAAGAAAATTTGAGCCAAAATAGACTATGATTTGGGTTCCAAAGACAATTGCAAATGTACTAAATGCAACCCAATCTCTTTTAGTCAAAATAGTATTGCCTAAGAAACAATAGTTACCAACACTATCTGTAACTAACCCACCTAGACCCATTCCCAAAAGGGTACCAAAAGTTAAGACTTAACTTTATCTATGCAGGTGAGCTTAGGATTCACAAAGCGCAACACGTGGTATATCGATAGTAGTTGCTCAAAGCACATGATATAGAATAGGGAGCTGTTCATGGAGCTAAAAATTAAATCTGGTAGAACAGTAACCTTTGGTGATAATGGTAAAGGTAAAGTAGTTGGGATCAGTAAGGTCAGCCAATCACTATCTACTACAATTTTGGATGTACTTCTGGTAGAAGGATTGAAACACAATCTTCTTAGCGTAAGTCAGTTTTGTGACAAAGGCTACAAAGTTGTGTTTGAATCTTAATTTTGTTCTGTACTAGATAAGTCTCAATCAATTATAGTATATGGTAGAAGACATGAAAATATATATTAGGTTGATCTTTCTAATATTCAACCTACGTGTCTTGTTGTGAAGCATAATGAACCCATGTTGTGGCATAGAAGGCTAGGAAATGCCAACAAAAATCTGATCGAAAGATTATATCATAAAAATCTAGTTGTTATCCTACCAAAGCTCAAATTTGACATTTAGTTAT
Organism: Pouteria campechiana; assembly: GCA_036873735.1. NCBI lineage: Eukaryota > Viridiplantae > Streptophyta > Magnoliopsida > Ericales > Sapotaceae > Pouteria > Pouteria campechiana. The sequence continues at coordinate 25,924 of JAYJMB010047351.1, forward strand.
GTGATTCTTGCATGAAGGTAAGAAAGTAAAAGAATCATTTAAGTCAAATAAAGAAGTATACACAACCAAACCCCTTCAGTTGCTACATATGGATTTAGTTGGACCAACAAGAACTAGAAGTCTTTAAGGAAAACATTATGCATATATCATTGTAAATGACTATAGTAGATTTACTTAGGTAATGTTTCTCACATCTAAAGATAAAGCCTTTTTCATTATTTGAAGTATTTACCAACCGTGTACAGAATGAACAAAGCTCTCACATTGTTACCATAAGGAGTGATCATGGTGGAGAGTTTAAAATTTAGAGATTCACTAACTTCTGTGAAAATAATATAATTCTTCAAACTTTCTCAGCACCAAGAACACCCCAACAAAATGAAGTAGCAGAAAGGAAGAACAGATCCTTGCAAGAGATGGTAAAGATAATGTTGAGTGAATACGGCCTGCTATAGTATTTTTGGGCTGAAGCAATGAACACTGCATGTTATATTATTAACAAAATCTTTGCTAGATCTATACTCAACAAAACTCTATTTGAATTATACCATGGCAAGAAATCAAATATTTATTATTTTTATACGTTTGGTTGCAAATGCTTTATTCTTAACAATGGCAAAGAAAACCTTGAAAATTTTGATAGCAAATCTGATCAAGGAATATTTTTGGGTTATTCCATTATTAGCAAGGCATTTAGAGTATATAACTTGAAACTTAAGATTATAGAGGAATCCATCCATGTCAAATTTGATGAACATACTAACTTCATGAAAATAAATAGTGATTTTGATAATGACACAGATAATCTTCCAACAAGTGTGGAGAAACTGAGATTATAAGATAAATAAGTAGAAGTTCCACTATCAAAGACAACAATGGATGAACCTGAACCATCTACAATAGAGGTAAATGAGGAAGGTAACTCATCTCTTTCCAAAGATTATAGGTTTATGCATGCTCATCCTGAAAACCAAATAATTGGTGATGTGTTTGATAAAGTTAGAACTAGATCATCCTATCACCCAATATGTGGCAATTTTGATTTCATTTCTCAATTAGAACCAACTTGCATAAAGCAAATATTAGAAAATGAAAACTGAATTTTAGCGATGTAAGAAGAATTGGATCAATTTAAAAGAAATGATGTGTGGACTATTGTTCCAAGACCAAACCATGAATCTGTTATAGGAACAAAATGGGTCTTTAGGAATGAATTAGATGAATCAGAAATTATAGTGAGAAATAAGTCAAGATTAGTTACAAAGGGGTATTATCAAGAAGAGGGTATTGACTTTAAAGAGTCATACGCCCTTGTTGCAAGAATTGAAGTTATTAGAATACTTCTTGTATTTGCATCATATATGGGTTTCAAACTATATCAAATGGATATAAAGAGTGCATTCTTGAATCATTTCATTAATGAAGAGGTACATGTGGAACAATCGTCTGGGTTTGAAGACTCTCATTGTACAAATCATGTATTCAAACTCAAGAAAGCCCTCTATTGTATGAAACAGGCTCCTAGAGCTTGGTATGAAAGGCTAAGCAAATTTCTAATTAAAAAAGGTTTTTCAAGGGGTTAAGTGGATACTATTCTCGTCATTAAGCATGCAAAGAATGGTATACTCATAGTTCAAATTTATGTTGATGATATAGTATTTGGTACAACTAACGAAAACCTTTGCTAAGAATTTTTTGAGATAATACAAGGAGAATTTGAAATGAGATTAATGGGTGAACTCAACTTCTTCTTAGGACTACAAATCAAATAAGAGAAAGAAGGAATCTTCATCCACCAAGTTAAGTATACAAAGAAACTTCTAAATAAATTCAACATTAAAGATGGTAAAAGATATTGAAAAACCAATGAGCACTTCAATAAAGATGAAAAAGGATGAAAGAGGTAAATCAGTATGTCATAAACTCTATAGAAGCATGATAGGCTCATTATTATACTTGACTGCTAGTAGACCAGATATAATGTTTAGCCTTTGCATGTGTGCTAGATTTCAATTAAATCCCAATGCGTCACACCTAATTACTTTGAAAAGAATCTTTGAATACCTTTTAGACACACCAAATCTCGGCTTGTGATATCCAAAAGGTTTTGATTTCAACTTGGTTGGGTACTCAGATGTAGAATTTGCTAGATATAAAGTGGACAGAAAGAGTATCTCAGGATCTTGTCAATTTCTAGGAAGCATAATCATATCATGGTTTTTTAAGAAACAGACATTTGTTGCATTATCAAAAGCTTAAGCAGAATCTGTAGTAGCTAGCAGTTGCTGTGCTTACATCCTTTGGATGAAAAAGCAATTAAGTGATTTTGGCCTTAACTTTGTCGATATACTATAAGATGTTACAACACAAGTGTCATAAATCTAACCAAGAATATAGTTTTATATTCCAAAACAAAATATATAGAAATTAGGCATCACTTCATCAAAAAACATGTTCAAAATCATAACATTTGTCTAGAATTTATACCAATTGAAAATTAATTAGCAAACATCTTTACTAAACCTCTTCCAGAAGACAAATTTAGTAAGTTAAGAAGAGAATTAGGTGTTTTAGATCCAAATGCTTAACTTGAAATTAATGTAACATCTATATGATGAAATATATGCTCCTTACCGATTACTCCATCAAAAAATTCTCAAAAGATCAAATTGAAAATTTGCAACATTTTAAAACCTTTGAAACATCCTTTGGACCCTCTGATGATCGACTAAAATGCCGTCAAAGATCGACCATGCCCCCGAAATAAAATCTAAGAACCTCCAAAGATAATCTCCTTTTAAATCACTATTCCGATACCTTTAGAAACCATACATCCTACTTCGTAGCCTCTGATAGGCTATATTTCCTCTAAAGTAAAGCATCAGAGTCACTGAAGCAATACCCTATCTGATTTGTTGCCTGTGAATATCGCACATACTTATTTTGGATCCTTTGAAAATAGAATCCCTTAGTGTTTTGGAGAAACTAAAACCCAAATCAGTGAGTCCGATAATCTTGAACCCTATTTAAACACTCGATGACCTCTGAAAACCTAAAACTCTTTTTCTTCAAGCATCTGAAAACTTCCTTTTAGAGAAAATCTGCATCTTCCCTCTTGATTCAAATTTCTCAATTCAACTAATCAGCTTTTACCATCTCAGTCTAGAAACTTGTTAGCTTTAGATTTAACCACAAGTGTACGACATCAAGTTTTATAGTTTAGTGATGAGCGAGTATCATATCCACAGGGATTGTGTATTTCAACCTTTCACTAGCTATCATTATAAATAATTTCACTTTATTTGGATTATTGAAGATAAATAATTATTAACTAACAACTCAACAGAATAACTTTGAATTGAATAAATTAATAAATGAAAATCCTAGAGGATTGATTTCATTTATGTTTCATTCATTGTAATTTCAATTCAAATCTGATTTAGCAATGCATAAGTTTATAAATCAAGAATCCTAATTTACTTAACTTCTTCTTCTGAGTGATATGTTAAATATTTATTTTCAAAATCCTAATTTCGATATCCCTATAAAAACCTGAATAATAAGAATGCATTAATATCTATGGTTCTCTGCTGAAGATTTCATAAAACATAGAAGTTCTCCCGAGTCATCTATAATTTTATGTTGTGATATTTAAATCATAATTAGGATTACCCCTTCCAAGTGTCAAACCCTAATTACACAATCATTCAATGGGTAGCAAATCAATTGAAAGCCTTAAATATCAAAAATCACAAATAAACCTCATTGCATTACCAAACAAGAAATTCATTGATTACACCATGAGCGCAACATAAAATCCATCTCTCCTCTATGAAAAGAGAGATTGGCCACTCATAATGTAAAACAAATCAAGCAAATAAGATTCAAATTTCATCTTAGTTCCAATTCCAAGATAAAAACCACAAATACAAGGAAGGATAACAATTAAAACCAAAATAAACCAAAGTCTTCCACCTTTTTCAGCTTGTTCTTCACTCCTTGGTCATAATCTTGGACCTTTTAATCTCTAAGTTGATCATCTCTCCTACAAAGCTTCTTCAAAAAATCCCTAAAACTTCAAAGAACATTAGCCTCCAAGTGCACTCCAAAACCCTAGCCAAAAAAAAACTCCCAAAAAAACTCTCTAACTTTTGTTTATAAACCAGACCAACTAATAATTTACAAAATTTTTTGTAACTTGTCTGTCTCTGACACTAGCAGCACTAGAATGGGCCCCAGCAGCACCATCTTGCTGGACATGCATTGGTGGGTGTGAAGAATGGGCACCGACGGCTCTAAAATGTTGTCCACTCGAGATATCTTCACTATTTTGATTATATCTTCTTCATTTGTTGTCAGAATTGGATGATTCTTATTGCGTTGGATATTTGACTTGAAGATCTTCAACTATTATGTTAACCACTCTT
>JAYJMB010047362.1:0-17026 GCA_036873735.1 Pouteria campechiana
CATTGTGGAGATGTAATTAGGACCACTTGTGGTCTGGGATGTGAACACACAATTTTCTGATGTACACAGCAAATGTATTCAATTGAGGAAAATTAATAATAATGAAAAAATCCTTTGATATTTTCCAAAGGTGGCCAGTTCCGGTCATGTTGCTCCATTTGCATTTATTTCTTCCTCATCATTTCTTGTGCTTGATCTCGACCAAACAGTATGATTAAATGAGATAACTTGGGTAAGTTCAATGTTATATGATGAGTTGCTATGCCTAACCCAAGACAGGTTAACTTGTAATTGAATCAAGTTATGGAAGCTTATACAAATTGAACAATATGAAATGCATATTAGGGAAGATTAGTGGCACGTTAGAAGACATAAATTAGAGTTTAAACATACCATTTAAACATAACAAAGAAAGTAGCAAAATAGGTTGTGAGCAAGATAGGAATTTAGAGTGTAAAGAGGAGTTAGCGAATTAAATGCCTTAGCATTAAAATTTAATGCCTCAACGCTCAAATTAAATGCCTCAGCACTCAAATTAAATGCCGCAGTGCTCACTTCACTGTGAATAGTAACCCATAGACAAGAAATCAAATGCTGCAACATTTGAATCAAATGCCACAACATTCAAATTAAATGCCACAAAATTCAAATTAAATGCCACAACATTTATTCTGCTGTGAACAGTAATTTTTTTTATTTTTTAAAATTTTATTATTTTTGATTATATATGGCATATTTTTGTTATTTTGAGAACTTTTAAGTAGAAATATTAGTGAAAACATTTGAAATATACAAAAGACTCTAAGAACATTATATAATAATAAACAAATGTTATGAATAATCATTATTGAGTAAGAAGAATATCTGACTAATGTATGAAGTTGAATGTAATAATATGAGTTGGTATGACATCAATGTCTATTAAGTAATCGAGGATTAGAAATGAGCTTGAATTGCATTATCAGTTGGAACATATATATATGTATATATATTAGTAATTTTTTAATGATAAGTTGATGTTGAGTATGTTGGATTCGATGGTATATTAATTGGTATACATGAGACTGAGAATCCAATTCTGAAATTTAATGATTCAACAAAGGCTCCATAAAGAGTGAATTAGGTATATAAGGTTTGAATTCAATTCTAAAGATACCAGTGAAGTGAGTTAAGTGAGTTGGAAAACTTATTTAATCTAAAGTATGATTAATTGTTAATTAAGCTGGACTATATAATATTGAGCATGTAAGTAAATTACTATATAAGCGGAGACTTGAAAGTTTAGATTATGCCCATCTAATATACGACGTAATGTTCCAATAGAGAATATGTGTAAATTGAATTGTGCTTCTTGTGATATGTATAAGATCAATTGAGTACAAGTGGGAAGTTATGAAACTGGAAGAGTTCAAAGACTATGAAAGTAGTTTCTATTGAAGTACGTAGGTGCCCCTTATTTTGTTTAAATGAGTGTTTGGATGGGGATAATAGTTATCTCATTTGTCTTGCTTCTGGGCATGTGTGTTTTGGCTGAGAATTATGGATATCACATATTTATTCAAAGTTAATGTTTATTTAGTTATGAATGTATAAATGTTAGGGATAGCAAGTATCTATTGGATTGAAATTAGTATGTTGATTGATAACTGGGATAAAGAATATCTTTTATCTTATGTAAATTATTCTTGTGAATGGTAGTCTAATTGAAAAAGATAGAAAATATCCCATCTGGTATTGTATTGTGAACTGTATAGATCGACTATGGATGAATTATCTTATGATATAGTTGTGTACAGACAAATGAGGAAATATTGATATGATTGGAAATGATTGAGATTGATTTAGAGTTGAAATGATAATATGAACATATAGACGATTTCATGTGGTCCTGTACTGTCATGGATTTCAATACATTATAAAATTGTATATATGATGGATTTGATTACAATTGTCATTTTATGAAATCAAGTATATTTTTATTTGATTATTGATTATTGTTCTCTAACCCTACCTACTTACTAAGTTGCTCGGATTCACGCCTACGTTATTTATATTTTTAGCTGACAAAACGGGCAAAGAATCCCAACTGAGATTTGTGACTGAAGAGCAAAATTAGAAGATGTTTCTTGGTGATATAATGAGTTGAGGACTGTGGTTTAGTACTTTAATTATGTTCATGTTAATTTTATACGGTATTTGTATAATTATAAGTAAGTGGTTTTAAATTGATTTATAATTAATTGTATGACACGTCATGGTAAGTTAGTTGTGGTATAATTATATTCAATAGAGTTGTATAATTTCCCCTTAGAAGGTAAAGCCATTATGATCGATTTTGATCTTGGGCAAGTAAATTATGGGTGCTAGTGTAATTTGTGGTTAATTTTATTTCTTCATAGTTATGGTTTAGATTATAAATTATAAACATGAATATTAAAAATTATATGATGATTGTATAACAGGTGTACATGCACACATTCAGGGTAGACTTTGGCAAAATTTTGACAGAATATTCCCTTAAAATTAAGAAACTTGTTAGGGAATAGTGACCGGTTTAGGCCCAAAACCGGAGTGTGACAGATTGGGATTAGAGTACCCTCCCCCACCCACCCTAAAAATGTGAAAATTTAGGTAAATTATAATGTAATGTGGAGTGTGGCACCTTAGAAGGCGGGGCGTGACATCTTGCCCCCTTCATCCCTCAGACATGGTCACCCATGTCTTTTCACCCTCCGACTAAATTGTTGGCCACCACGACTGACTTCCTTGGATTAACATTCAACATCTGGAGAAATGTGGAGTAGTTGTCGGTTCTGCAGTCGACAACGGAGAAGAGAAGTCAATGTTGTTGTACTGGGGCAAGAGTTGAAGTGGGTCTCCCACATTGAATTCAACAACCTCTTTGAGGCCTGAATTGTTGATCGATCTGTTGGATTCGTCTAGCTTTGGATTCTCTAGAAGTATGCAGATGAGCCGGCCGCCTGTCTAGCGTGCAGCAGCAGCCAGAGCTAATGTGGATGCCGAGACATTGGATGAGACCTCTACGATGAGTTGCGCACTCAAGCCAGCTGCCAGGGCTGAGATGAACTCGTCGGATGCAGGGTCAGGGGAGTTGGATGAATTGTGCCTTCCTTCTTGGTCATATTTACGCTGTAGATACAGGGAAATGGAACATTAGAAAGATCAGTTCAGATGACGAGAAAAGGCAGAGTTACAGAACTTTTCTACTGCCAGATTATAGCGCAAAAATGCAAGGTGATTTATGTATTTTCAACAAACAACTAGTAGATTTTGTCTCCAAACGGCATTCAAAACTAGCACCATTGAGCAAAGAGAAGTGAGAAACAATGGAAAATAGAACTTTGCTAATGCAGTGATTTGTTTTTCTATCAAACCAAAGAGGAGGAGAGATTCCAATACATTTTTGTATCTTTATCTCGAGGAACAGGAAAACCACCAAACGAAGTTCTTAATTTAATTCCATTGTGAAAGGAAACATAAATGCTTCCACTGACTTTTTAAATTCCAAAAACAGAACATTTATAACAGATTTCTGTCCCAAGGAGCAAGTTTTTTGAAAACTTCAACCTACGTTTCCCTTGAGGTTTTTCATAAAAGTATTGGTCACAACAAAATAAGATCAGAGAGAGAGAGAGAGAGAGAGAGAGAGAGAGAGAGAGAGAGTACCAGTTTGAGGGTATCCAAATAAGCATTGGCTGCATATTTTGGCGACCAACCCATCTTTACAATCCAAGAAAGATCTCTCCTCTGTGCGAAGATGTTCTCTCGTGAAGATCTCTGTCTTCAATTCGCTAGCCCATCCAAAAGAAAGCGCCAGAAAAGGAGAAATGAAGGTGTACGGAGGGAGAAGCAAAGAGTGGGAATAAAGGGGAGGAGGAAGAAGAGTTGGTTCGAATGTTTGTTTCTGCCCACCAGTTTTAGGAATGTAAAGTCAATGTGGTTTCATTTGGTAAGAGAGCGCGGGAGAAATGAACGGTCAAGACGACGGTTGTGCCCGAAATTGGGGAACGGATGTGACTATCGGGCTGAGGATATACACCGTTTTAGTCCATGAATTCATGATGCACGCACCGTAGGTTTCTCAATGGACTATAATCTATTATGGATGTGTTTGGGAATTAGAAAAAAGCGAAATCTGAAAAGAAAATAAAAGAAATTTTATCAACCATAATGTTAACAATGATAAATAAAAACCTAGTTGAAGAAGGCCTTGTTGCGCTAAAAGTTAATGGAAGGTACAAAGGGAAGAACAAAATAATATTTAAATATTCTATTAAATTATATATATATATATATTGGTCAATATTTTTTCATCCTAAATCCTTATTAATCTGTTTTTATTCACTTTATTGTTTAACGTTACTACCTTTTTTGGTGACATTATTTTCACTTGCCCATTTTCTTTTCTAATAATGCTCTATCTTTATCCTCGACCAAAGACATTACCAAATGCACCGTCCATTTTGTACACCAAATTCCCAACCCTCCCAACATCGGACTCGGAGGTGGTTCTCTGAATAGACCCTCACGGCCTCACCTTCAAGTTGGCCTTGCCTTTGAATTAATGGGCCTAAATGCCTGTTGTCATGGATATGAACTTTCTATGGTGTCAATTATCAAACCACTGTATATATGAACTCTTTATATCATCAAACAGCCAGATTACACTTATCCATTTAACATTCCCACATTGCGAGCAACCATTAATCGAATAAAAGCAAATCTCTACTGCTGGCTAACCACATTCAAAAGACCCCCATCCATCCTTCTCCTCCTTAATACATAAATCCAACAAACCAGCACCACCCAATCATTGGCCGGTCGCAGAAGAGAACTTCTTCCTTCAAGGAAACTCAAAATAAAAATGTTGGGTCACCTAATTTCTTTTATCAGCAAGGTTAGCATCTGGTTGATGCAAATCATTATCTCAGGAACTTGAAATCATTGTCCAACGCATGAGATGAACAAAATAAATAGAGCTATCAAATAAAGCCGAAATTTTCATTAACCTTCCTATATGATTGTTTATAGGCTAAACGAATTACATGCACTCTTCAAGATAGCTGAAACCTTCCTACGCAACTGTCTGTCGATGTAACAAAGATGCAGATATAGTTCATGCAACCATGAGACAAAAAAGACAGAGACTTCTCTGCCAGCAACATTCTTTCTTTCAACTCTGCTGGTCCTTCTACTGAGATGCATGATCAAGAAACTATGCAATCTTTGCATTTGAGAAATCCATCTCTGGGTGCTGCACGAATTGAAGTGAAATAAACATGACAATGGTAAGAATGCCGCACCAAAGGAAAGAATAGAATGGCAAAAAACTGCTAGAGATGAGGCTAACGTTTACCTCAGCCATAAATTTCTTGAGAATCTCTTGCTTCTGCATCTCATCGCTTGTGGGAAGACCCATGGATTTTTGTCGCTGATCAAACTGAAGAGCAAGTAGAAATTGAAGAAAAGTAATAATAAGTTAAAACCATCAATGATATCTCTAAAATATACTGAAATATGCTGAGAAAAGTGAAGCAAATGCAGAATGAGATGGAGAGAAAACTACCAAACAGCTTTGAAAGACACATGAAATATCAGGCTAAGATTTGAAATAAACTGACGGGGAAAAGAAAAAATTATAGAAGCCTTTTCCAATAATTGTGTCAGAAAAAAGGAAGAAAGTACTAACATAAAGTGATCAGGAAACGTCTAAGTGGAATGCATTAATATGAGTGTGCAACTCACTCACAATACCATCTGGGTTAAGAGCAAAGTGAACACAAAACTTAATGATATATGCAAACAACCAGCTTTTGAAGTTTTTGGGCTATACTGAAAGGCATGGAATTTTTAATGATAAAGTGTCAAAAAATTCAAGTAGATTTTACTTGATACTGAATAGTGAGAAAGCTTTCCAGACACAAGTAAAATCTTAAGCAAATGCCATTCCATAGCTAAGAATTGGTATACCATCATCTTTTCTACAGTCTGCCGAGTTTCAGGATCCAAGTCAGACAACTTGCTGTTCTCAGGCTGTACTTTCTGTGTATCCACTTCAGGGCCACCTTTAACCAGGGATTTCCACCACTCCATCTGATTTTGTTTGGTCAAAAGAACTGAGATGAACTTCCCATCCTCTGCAAATGTTTATTGCCATCATTTGACCAACTAAACAAATCAATTTCATTGCTGATGTATAGTAAAATTTAAAATGGCCTTGCATAAATACCCAAATAACACTGACATACCTATGCTCCAAAAACAGTCATCTGGTTTGACAGCCATGTAAAGCTCTCCCTGAGAATCAAAGTATGATGTTAACAAAGAGAATGGTGCAAGAAGAAGAACTAATCCAATCGAAGCATTGTGAGCACTCACATCAATAACAGGAGGCTGGCCCTTTAATCCAACCTTCAAGTGGTTTTTCTTTATTTCACAGCTGATAAACCTTGCCTTTGTTCCCTGAGGCACAGGAATGGTAACAGTGACCTCTTGCAATGATTGAGTCCACGAATAGTTCTCCAGATCAAGGCCATTTCCAGCGTTAGGCTCTGTTTGGGTTACAAAAAGTTAAAAAAGAACGAAAAAAAAATGTTTACACAACTAGCAGCTTTAAATAAAAACCAAGATGAATGCATAATAAGTTTGTCTGGAAAAGCAGAAGAGTGGTAGCAGCAATGATAGCAATAATAATGCATACCAGTAGGTTCAATTCACTACCTTTTTAAGTACAAAAGCAAAGTTATACTAATATAGGGCTGGAAGAATAATGTTCATGTAAGTATGGAAGTATAGAGCGTTCATGCGAGTTGTGCCAATATTGGGTCTTACCCACTACTAGTGATCGATCAAATTAGATATTCCAATATTCCACCAAAAGGAGTATTCGTGTAATCTGGATATGCAGGCTATTTCAACCACAATGGAACTTCAAAATTGTATTCAACTCTCAAGTTTTTATTCAACTCAAAATAGGATAAATTCCACAAACTAGGGAAATTTGCATGCCATTTGGCTTCATTTAGCATCCATTAGTCATAGGCTCAATAAACAAGAAAACCAAGTAGATAGCACATATCAAGTTGAAAGGAAAAACAAGTACGCAATAGAAAACACAATCAATAAGTTCTGCATGAAAAATTTAAAAAGAAAGAACGAACAAAGATGTCAATTGGACAAGCTTCTTTGGCCAGGATTTTAACGCATTGTATTTCTGTCATATGTTTCATGGAGTAAATAGGTCTCTGTATCGATCAAGGTTCCTCCCTCATCAATAAAGTGGTAAGTTAGGATAATTTGTGAAAGATAGTAGGCGAAATAGCAGTACAAAAGCCTAAATCGATTGCTTCGGCTACAAGAAAAGAGCAAAAAGCATCAGTGTCGTGTAATGACACCAACTCCAATTCCACCATTCCCATTGTAATTACTATTCATAGTGCTTAAATTCTTCGCATCAAAGTTTAAACTCGAAGAATCAAGCCATCCAAACAGAAAATTCTTCACCTGTGATTTTTCTTTCTAATATATTCTCAAAATCCTTGTGAGTGCCTGAATCAATGAATCAGAATTTTCCTCAAAGCGAAATCAACAAAATAAGAGCAGCTACAGCAATAAAATAACAACGACAAAAAACTAGGGCAATCAAGAGAGAAACACACCTTTAACATTCTCCTTTCTTTTTGCTTCGCTTGCAGCAGCTTTCTCCGACCCGCCCTCCTTGGGCAGTTCCACAGCTTCCTTCGGCACCTCTTCTTTCTTTTCTTTCAGTTTCGCCGCCGTTGCAGACGCTGCCGCCTTGGATTCCTCCCGACGTTTCTTCTCCTCTTCCAGACTCCGTCTCCTCTCATCCTCAGCCTTCTTCTTTTTATTCTTCTTCATCTCCTCGGCATCCCTCGCAGCGGAGAGAGCCGCAGACAATTTCTCGTTCACATCCCCATCCTTGAAGAGATCGGATTTCCGGCTGAGAAAATCGACGACTACCTCAAGGAAGCCGATAGGGCTTTCGCGATCGACGATCGCCTTCAAGACGTCGTCGTAGGACGATGAGGAAAAGCTTCCAGAAGCTTCTGGCGAGGGCTTCTGCTGCTGCTCCGGCTGCTCTTCGGGCTCCTCCGTTATCACTGCCATAGCTCCAGAGAGAGAGAGAGTGTTACGAAGACTATACTTTTTTGAAAGCGCTGTAAACGTGGAAAGAGGTAGAGCCGTTTATATACAAATCCAGGATGCGTCAGCAGCTGCTCCGTGCGCCAAGGGAATACGACGGTGACCCCGGTGGCCGATCCAACTTTTAGTTTATCTTTTTCTCATAATTTTTATATGTATTTCTTCTCCTTATCTCTTTATTTATTTTTCTTTATTCATGTTATGGATTATGTTACTCTTATGATTATTATTATTCTCATTGGATGGTAAAAAAATAATAAAAAAAGAGAAATGTAAGAAAAATTAAAAATTAAAAAATATAAAGAAATTGATTTAATAGGATAAAAAATTATTATAAAAAATAAATACAAAATCAATAATTTTTCTTGTTAAAATAAAATATATAACTATGGAGTCAATTTTAAAAGTGTCAAGAAATAAAATGATTACCTACCCTTTTCTTGATTATCAAAATGTATTATGCATCCATATTTGAACCGTACAAACAAATCTTTAATATAATAAAACTATTAAAAGATCTGTACCTCTTTTTTCGATAATAAAATTTAATTAGCATTTAATCTCTTTAGAGCCCAATAAATAAATTACAATGTGTTGGTCCAGGGGATCCCTAAAACTATAGGGGTGTATGGATCCAAAGGTGCGCAAAAAAAAGATGAGTTATACAAGTACAGAAATAAGATATAATGGAAACATATAAGGACATAACAATAATAGTACAAGGATTATAGTGATTCGGACTACCTTGATACCTACTCCACCCTCCATGATTTTCCCAAACTTGGGTTCCACTAAATTCTACGAAATCACATTTGGTTTCCTGAGCTAACTAAGAACTCCTACAGTGGTTTCACGAGCTCACCAGAAACTTACAACATTGGTTTTCCTTAAGCTCATCAAGAACTCATATAATGATGGTTTTCCTCTAAGTTCACCACTAACTTATACATACTAGTTTTTCTTCACGCTTACCACCAACTCATACATATTGATTTTCCTTGAGCTAACCAACAACTTTTCTTAGTTTTTAGAGCTAACCAAAACCTCATACAAATACAACATGTACAGGAAAATGCCTCTAAACTAGACTAAAATTTATAAACAGTTAAAGCTAAATAATAAATGAATAAATAATAAACACTTTATAGTGAAATTGAACTTTCTTGAAGTGATAACAATGTAGCCTTGAAGCTCTTTGATCTTAGCAGCACCTTGGAGTAAATATACTTGAAAACTTGAATAGGTTACTTGATATTTGGTTCTTGTTTAGTACTTAGAACCCTCAAGCATTATATTTTTCTTCAATGGATCATTTAGAAAAAGACCATTGTGAAATAGCAATTCCAGCATCACTTGGATTTTCGACCATTGGAGCAGGAGGCGCTATAGCAAGAGGCTGGGCCAAGTGCCTATGCCCCAGGAGATATCGCAGGAGGTGGCCCTATGAGCTGTGACCATCTAATGAAAATGCATCTTCCTAAAGCTCCATAGCCGGTATGTGTACCGACTGCGACCCCACAAGAGTTATGTCATATTAGCATTTGGCCGCGACCTTCAAAACGTTCGAAGCCCCGTAGGTGATACTGGAGGCGGTATGCTAGATCAGCTGCGTCTTTTAAAGCTCGAAACGCATTTTTTTCTTCCTCTGAACCTTCCAGTCTTCTTTTGAAGCTTCTGAACTATGAGATCTTAGCAAAGATATCATTAACTTAATTCAAGTCATAAATAAGTTTTGTTAATCATCAAAACCAAACTCTTATGATCAACATAATGATCTAGTTGACATTCTCATTTGCTCGTCCTTGTATCCAAGCATGTGTAGTTGCTATGCGTGCGAATGATCGAAGTTTTTCCATATGCGTGTCCATAGTTTGCTGAAAATCCCAAATGCGTGCCTAAGTTTTGGGTTTTCCCAAATGCGTGTACAACCTTCATATCCCGTTTCCAAATCAATGTTCGTATCACCGGACCTCACCAGATGACTAGTTTTCAAAATGACATGACCAAAATACCCCAGACAATCTATCTTCCTCCTGCGTTGCGGACGTGGCAAAATCCAACAACACTCTAGATGCGAGGAGTGCAGACATGGACAACTTAGAGATGATCTTCTCCGAGGCTCCTATCTACGACTTCTTTGTGAAGTTGGTGATCGATCTTGAGAAGAAGCGGACGGTGATCGATAACATCACCAAGTCTTCGAATCTGCAGTCGCACGTGGTGAATTTCCTGAACACCTTGTTGGATACAAAGCAGATTAATTTGATAAAGGATATCGTGAAGGAATTTGAGCTAATGTACAACAAGTTGATGGACACGGAGATGGTGGTTGTGTTGTCTATGGTGAAGTTGTGGTGAAGTTGGAGTCCTATCACCTTGCTCAGATCGCGCAAAGCGTGCAGAGGCTATTGATCCATCGTTGGTGGCAGGCTTCAAGATCTGCTACGGCAGCTTGGGCTCGAAGCTGATTGACATGAGCATGAAGAAATAGCTCGATAAGATCGCCGACACTCTTGATCTTAGCAAAGTGGCTGAATCTCTTGCTAGTTGAGGAAGTGGAATCTGGGTCGTGTTGGATCAAACGATGAGTGTTTGTTTGTTTATCTTTATGAAAGTCTTGCCCCATTCTCTGTGCGTTAGGGGAAACAAGGCCATGATGCCAATTTTACTTAATATCAGTTGGATTCAGACATTGGGTTAGACTCGTTAGTCTATTCAGTGGTGAAGATAGCTTTGATCAGTGGGCCATTCAAACGAAGAAGTCTTTAAATTTTTGGAGCAGATCTAATTGCAATGGCACATTTTGATTAAAGGGGGAATCGTAAGAGAAAGGGAATTTGGTCTTATCCAATGGGCATTTATATATATTTTGCACAATGGCCATTGAAGATGAATGCAGTTTGTGTTGTTTGATTCCAATGCAAGCCGATATATCAAAAATTTCAAAATTCCGAACATCGTGGCAATCATTCCCATTGCATTCTATAGCATTTGCAATTATCAGCATTACTTACTCTCCTCTTGTATTTTGGATAGTGTCTCTTTTGTATGGGTGTTCAATTTGATTTGTATTTCCAATTTGATTGATTGCAAAGAGATGGCTTTTCATGGAGCTTTTCGATTGCATGGTTTGGTTTCTAAGTTTGTATAATTTGATTTTTTTTTTTTCTCTTCTTCTCTTTCTTTCCTTTTTTTTTTTTTTTTTGTTTTGTTCCCCATGTACAACAGGAAGTTTATTATGACATACAAATACTTCATCTCATCTATTTGATCGAAGAATATGACTATGAAATTTACAGCTATGATACATATGACTACAAATTTACAATTTTCACCCACATTGAATGTAGAGGAATGACAAATTTGCTCATTCATATTTCTTGAGAGATTTCATCACACTTTATACACTATATCTTCATAAAAAAAAAAAAAAAAAGATTGTTCCCACGTCATCAAGAAGTTGGGTTCTTACAACTAACCATATAGATGAAATCCAAAATCATTATTGTTCAATGTTGACAATTCATTGTTACTTGTTAAACAAGACAATGGGTCATTCTTGAATAGTTAGAATATGAAGGTAGAACCTTGGGCCAGAAGTATGCCACTTGAGCAATACAAATGATCAATCATATCTGCAGCTCTCTTCTGGCAACCAGATTGCAATTGAAAACAAAAGTCAATCCCCACACTCAGCATTAGCAATGGAATAAAGGATTCAAGTGAGGTGTACTGTGTTAATATTAACAAAATATAAGACCATTGCAATCAATAGTTAGAGGTCCTATGATTGAAAGAGACCTCAAATCTAGAGAGGTTTAGCTATTATGCTAGCATCCCCTCCATACTTTTCTTCTCAGCAGCACCAAGTCATAGTTTATTGCTTTTGGAGCTCCATGAAATTAAAACAAAAAATTTAGCACTAATATAATGCCTCTAGATAAAATATTATCATTCCCTATTTGTATTTGAAAACATCAAGAGCTATCAAGGAGCAAGAGATTACAAGACTATGCTGAACAAGCATTTTAGATAGAGGCTTAAAATTCATATTGTAAAATTGGGTTCTCATAGGTGTTGGAGATGAGATTGGTTTGGCACATCCATGTGAGTGTTTTTAAGTCCAAGCTGCAAAGGGAATCACCTCAACCTCTGTTTTATAGAGAGATGCACAACATATACTGATGTGGTGACTTCACAATGAGTTGCTTCTTTCAAGAGTAAACAGGAAGCAATCACATGTCTCAACACACTAATTAATTAGAGGATTGGAAGTTTGTTATTCCCATCATGTTTTACCCATCTGAGCTCATTGATGGGTAGAGAATTGAACAAATGAAATATAATGACAAAATAAGAAAGACTTTTAAATAGAAAGTGATTACAGTTTTGATCTGAAGTAATTAATTGGTAGATAGAAGTTTGCTAGCCACACATGTAATGTACCTAAACTGATCTTAAGCCCCAAAAATGAACATGAACATGCGCAAAGATTTTCATGAAGCTACTAACACCTGCCTTTTGAATGTGGGGAATCAAAACACCAATGCAAACCATACCATGCACTACATTGGCAATATCCACATAAACAGTAGCATAGACCACTTCCAATTATTCAATGTGCTGGGAATTAATTCATGTTCCCGCACTACATGATGTACACAACATTCATACTCTAGCACTAAAAAGCTTGGGGCATGTAATGCAAGCACCAATTATATTGCATAGAAGGGAAACTAAATAACTAGATTGCAGTGGTTTGCTAATCTAAAACTACAATGAAGACAACATGCTAGTCAATGTGAAATGATTTAGATATTGAAACAGAGATAAGCTGATAAACACTACAAAAACTAAATGTTTGCAATCTATTTCCATCAAGCATACAACCGGTATTAAGTAAAATTGGCATCATGGCCTTGTTTCCCCTAACGCACGGAGACTGGGGCAAAACTTTCACAAAGACAAACAAACAAACACTTGTCGTTGAATCCAACAAGACCCAGATTCCACTTCCTCAACTAGCAAGAGATTCAAAGACTTCACCGAGATCGAGAGTAACGACAATCTCGTTGAGTTGTTTCTTCAAGCTCATGTCGATCAGCTTCGAGCCTGAGTTGCCATAGCAGATCATGAAGCCCGCCACCAGCGACGGATCGATCAGCCTCTACACGCTCTGCGCGATCTGCGCCAGATGATGCGACTCCAGCTTCACCACGGATGACACAACCGCCATCTTCGTGTTCGTCAGCTTGTTGTACACTAGCTCGAATTCCTTCACGATATCCTTTATCAGATCGATCTGCTTGTATCCAACAAGATGTTCAAGCAATCCACCACGTGCGGCTACTGATTCGAAGACTTGGCGATGTTATCGATCACCGTTCGCTTCTTCTCAAGATCGATCACCGGATTCACGAAGAAGTCTTACACAGGAGCCTCAAAGAAGATCTTCTCCAAGTTATCAATGTCCACACTCGTCGCATCGAGAGTGTTGTTGGATTTCGCCACATCCGCAGCGCAAGAGGAAGACAAACTGTGCGGGGGTATTTTGGTCATGCAATGTTGGAAACCAGTCGTTCGACGAGGATTGGTGATACCAAGCACTGATTTGGAAATGAGATATAAAGTTGGGCAAATATTTAAAAAAACCCGAAACTTGAGCACGTATCTGGGATTATCAGCAAACTATGGGCACGCATTTAGAAAAATCTCGCGAATGATCCTTGCCATCTATAGCATCTTTTATGTAAAAGAGCCGTGAGGCCTCCCTCGGCCACCTTGCAACCTCTTGATTAAACTACGTCCAGTTCGCATTTATTTTGACATATGTATATATTTTAAATGCACATAGGATAGACCAAATACTAAATGCCAAAAACGTTATTGTAATGCCCATTTTCATGCAAATAAGAATTTTATTCCATATTTTACCCAATTATGAAATACGCATTTGAGGAGTTCATATATATATATATAATGTAATGTAATGTAATTCTAAGAATTTAAAATAATCTTAATAGCGACAAATATTCACCCTAATTTTTTTTCAACAAAGGTCTCTCAATAATCTTCTCTTATTGCAATTAAATAAATGATATTTAAAATAATTTTATGACTGTATTAATCATCAAGGATATGTGAACTTTCTCTTCGATAGATTGATTTGGTAGTTTACTCCACTAAGATGGGTGAGGATCAGGTAATCTGGGCCCAACCCCAGGCCTGTTTAATGGTCTTGCATTTCATCGCTTTCACATGAATGGCCCATTTACTCACACTAAAGGCCACGAGAGAAGAAGCCAAACCTCTTCTGCATAGGCCAATGTCGGATAAACGTAAAATCTTGTTTGAGTTCAATAGATTTAGCCGAGATAAAATTATGTCGCCTGTTAAGTGAAAAAAATAAGAACTAATACAAAATAGATGGGAAATCATTCAATGTATCTGTGGAACATTAAAGAATGAAAAAAAAAATCTTCTTTTTCTCTGTTGGATAAAAATGAAAACAAATAAAAGGAAATAGAATGAAAATAGTGTGGACCAAAAAATAGCAGTAATAATTTAAAATAAATTTTTTAATGCAAAAGATAAATAATAATTAAAAAAAGTAGGATTATTGGAATAAATATACATAAAAATCAAAGGATGAAAATTTTCTTTAGATCCAATCAAGAAAAGTTGGTGAAATTTTTAATTTTTAGTGACAAAAGAAAATTTCTTTCGGTCTCATTATTTCACAAGCAATATTTATTTATTAATACCTATGATCCATTAAATTCTAACATACAAAAGTTTTCCATCTCCACCACGCTCTCAAGGTGGGAGCGGCATAAATATATTGATTGGCCTGTCAGTTCCATTCCATTCCATTCCCGGCTTCAGAATTGTCGAAGGGGTCCTCATTTTCGTAGTTGCCGGGGGAATGGTAGTTGCGGGTGATGAAGGCGTTCTTCCCGCGGTTGCAGGGCAAGAGCGCGCATCCCACCCGCTTCGTCCACTTCCACACCATCTGCGTGTAATCCACGGCGTCCTGAGGCCTCCAGCCGGTGCCCCCCCAAGTGAAGAAGTTCTCGCCATAGGGGGCCGCCGGAGTGGACGAAGTAGCAGTCGGTGTGCGTTATCCGCCAGTAGTGAGAGTATCGCGTCAGGCAGCCATGCCACACCGCTGTGGCACGCCCTAGCAGTCGGTGCGCGTTATCCGCCAGCCGTGGGAGTATCGCGTCAGGCAGCCCCGCTGTGGCACGCCCTTCCGAGCTCTCACCGCGTTGCGATACTGCAAGAACTCCGCTGCCATCTTCGCAACTCTGGGGAAATTTGGCGGATGGGACGCCGGTGGGGATTGGACTTGGGTGGATTGACCTCAACTCACACCAAACCTAATTTGTAAAATGCAAATTAAATTTGGGTTAAAAAGGGATTGACAATTCAGAGATTAACAATTCAAATTAACAATTTTTATATTTCTAATATCAATTTTAAAAAATTATAAATATTATTATATTGAATATATTTATTATATGCATAATTAGCTATGAAAATGTTAAACAAACTTTAAAAATATTATCCGCAAGATATCATAAATAATTATTCAAAATATTAATTTTTGAATATAACTATAATTAACATATAAAATAATACAATTAGAGAATTATTTTAAATTAAAGATTAAGTTATATAGCTCATTCTAAAATATAATTCGATGTAGAAAATATAATAAATTTACTAGTCATTTTTATGTACTTATAACTCTTTCTAGATTTAGGGTTATTTGGTTTAGGTTATCCTTAACCCAAATCATACCATATTATAATTTGGTTTGGTTGAACCTAAGTTATGATGCTACAAACAACAAAATTCATCCAGCTAATTACACATGGTTAGATACATATGACAAGTGGAAGAGAATGTTAATGGATTTTCCACAATTTAATTTTTCTTGCTCTTAATTTGGAAAATATCAATTAAATTTTATTATCCAAAGAAAATAATAATAATTTTAAATATAATATTAATAATAATTTTAAAATATAATACGAAAAATAATAGTACAACTACAAGCAGGCTACCTATAAATAAAGAGGTGTCACGTACCTTTATTATAACAAGTTTGACACTATTTTAATTCAATTCAAATTTATATATATTCTTACTGACCTTGGGAGCTTTTTTTATCATTATCTACATTATCGAACATCATTCCTATTTTCTTTTATCAAAGCATTTATTTATTTTGTATATTTAATTTTCCCATAACAATGATTTTCTTATCCTATTAAATTAATTTCTTTTTAAAAAAATTCTATTTTATTATTTTCAGCTATATTTTTTTTCACAATCATTTGAGAAAAGTTACATCATCTATAAACTGAATAAAGAAAAATAAATACAGAGATGAGGAGAAGAATTATATATACAAATGATTAGAAAAATTATTAAACTAAAAGTTAGATTTGCATGTGGGGCGACCCTCGTCCTCCCTCAGCGGATGTAGCGCCTGCTGACGCGTCTATGGTGCTTAGTACAGCGCATCCACATTCAGCAATGGCTTTGGCCCCTTCCACCTTTGTAGCGCCTTTAAACAAAAAAGTCTATAGTTCGCCCTCTGTCTATCTGGAGCAACGACGGTGACAACAGAGGAGCCCCAGGAGCAGCACGAACTGCAGCAGAAGCCCCCTCCAGAAGCTTCTGGAAGCTATTCGTCCTCCTACGATGATGTCTTGAAGGCAATAGTCCTGATAAGAAGTAATGGCTTAATTATATATGAAAATATTGGTATATTTACAAATATGTTTTAATTACTGGTTAAAGCTTCGTTGTGGTAACGTGGCTTCCAATCCAT
>JAYJMB010047362.1:17126-30349 GCA_036873735.1 Pouteria campechiana
GAAAATATTGGTATATTTACAAATATGTTTTAATTACTGGTTAAAGCTTCGTTGTGGTAACGTGGCTTCCAATCCATGAACCGCCCTTTTTGTTGATGCGTAGCATCCGCATTTTTTATATACAAATCAGAGATGCGTATACATACAAGAGTGGGCCCCACACGCATATGTAACTTTCAGTTGAATCTTTTTCTAATAATTTATACAGATATTTCTTTTTGTATTTATTTTTCTTTATTCAGTTTGTGGATGATATTACTTGTCTGGTATGAATTTACGATGATGAAAAAAGAAAATATAACTAAAAAATAATAAAATAGAGAATATAAAAATAATGAAATTAATTTACTAGGAAAAGAAAATAATTATTATGGAGAAAATAAATAAATACAAAATAGATTAAAAATTTTATAAAAGAAAACAGGAATAAAAAAAAAGTTGTGAAGGTACATAAATAAGAATATATAAATTTCAATTGAGTTAAAAAAAGTTTCAAACTTGATGTAGTAAAAGATCTGTAACACCTCTCTCCTCATAGGGGACTCACCCGTAGCTATGCCTTATTTTCATATTATATTTAAAATTATTATTATTTTCTTTGTATAATAAAATTTAATTGACGATTTACGTATTTAGAGAGAGAAAAGGTGGATTGCAGCGAGTCTCTTGACATTGTCGTCCGCTCGGTTTCCTATACAAGCGTATGCGTATGTAGTTACTATGGGTGCCGACCAAAACGAGATGCAAGCCCAAAGGTATTCTAATTAAGGGTGCCATTTGGGTTTGGTTAACCCAAATTCAACCTGACATTTTTAAGAATTTGGATTGATGACAATCGAAACCCAAATTCTAATTTGTGTTAACCTAAATTCTAATTTGGGTTGAATTCCTAAAACCCGCTTGAATTGCATGCCATTAGTTACAAAACTAAAATCTATACGTTTTTTGCTTCTTACAATTCATATTATATTGTTCCTTTTTTTGAATTTTTTATGCGAAGTACAAATAACCTACTAACCTCATATCATTTCCGTGATCTATATTTCTATTCTTAGTACCAGCGCGTTTTCCTCTAGTTGATCTTATCTTCCTAATTCTATCCCCATTATCCATTGGCTTAATTAAGTGTTATTTGAACTTGTGTTTTATTTAGTTACTTAATAAACTTATTATCTTATTTGAATTTGAAAATTTAGTTTAATATTGGATATATAAATTTTAAGTATATGATGGATTAATTTTATTTGAAAGTTGTTGAATATTGAAAATAAATAGTCAATTTGTACTTATTTACGTAACCCAAATTTAACCTGTACATGACCTATTGAATTTAGGTTAGGATTAAGATTTTAGACTTTGAATTTAGGTTATAGTTAACCTTAACCCGATCCCAAATAACCAAATTGCACCCCTAATTATAATATATCGAATGCAATATTGCAACTCTAAAATGTCTATAATAGTGAAAACTACTCAGTGTAATTGTCTCACCAATGCTTCTGGATCTTTCCATAGTTTTATCCCAGCCAACAAAGTCTTTCAATAATCTTATCTTATTTTAATTAAATGAAAGGTATTTAAAAGATTTTTTTTAATGACTGCATCAATCTTTAAGGACATGTGAACTTCACTTTGATAAATTAATTAATTACTCCACCGAGTTGGTCGAGGCCTAATTTTATGGCCCACACATGAATGGACCCATTTGCACACCATAATGCACATGAGAGAAGAAGCCCAAATCTCTTCCACATAATAATTAAAGTTGTTAATCATGTGGCCAATTATCAGATAAACACAAAACCTAATTTGTTAATGTTAGGGAACTCTAACATAGATGCCAAATTATCAAGTTGTCATCATGCCATGTCAGATTCTCACTTTATTAGAATATCTATTCTAACTACTATATAATCCTATGAGACTGGGACTTAGGATTCGTATCTCTCTGAAATCCTTCTCCAAGCAAGAATTCTCGTCCCACTCTCGTACAGGTTATGTACGCATCCTTGTTACGTACGCTTGTTCAACTATAAATATCCCAATATATGTATCCCGAAAATAGACAAGCTCTTGCTACTATAACATCATCTTTAAAAGAATCCCCTTACGAACTTGAGTATTGGAGTGTTCATATTGAGAACACCCTTAGTATTCTTTGACTTTTGTTCTAGTCTTGCAGGACTCTAGGTAAGATATTCTCAAGAGCCACATCAATATTCCTTTTGAAAATTATCCAAAGAGTTAATGAATAAAGATAAAAAAGATAAAATTAAACAACATGATTTAAAAAACTTAAGAGAAAAATGCTTTCCAACTCCGCCACGCAGGCTCTCAAAAGGTGGGAGTAGCATAAATAAGTAAAAAGAAGAAGAAGACGAAAAGTGTGCATGGGCTTGGCTTGACTGGCTTATTTGGCGCGGTCGAAGGGGCCCTCATTGTCGTAGTTGCCGGGGGGATCGTAATTGCAGATGATGAAGGTGTCCTTGTCCCCGTTGCAGGGCAAGACCGCGCATCCCACCCGCTTCGTCGACCTCCACACCACCTGCGTGTAATGCCCGCACATCTGCCCCTCGGCGCAGCTGTTCGAACCCACGTCGTAGTACTTCTCCTCCTCGTTCCACGCATCCACCGCGTCCTTCGGCTGCCAGTCTCTGCCGCTCCCGGAGAAGAGATTCTCGCCGTAGGGGCCGTCGGAGTGGACGAAGGAGCAGTCGCTGCGCGTCATCCCATAGTCGTAAGCGACTTGCGCCAGGGCCCCGTCCCACACCAGCGGCGGCACGCCCTTCCGCCTTCTTATTGCGTTTTGAGGCTCCAAGAACTCCTCTGCTTGGTCAGCTGTTGATAGGATGACGGAGGAGATGAAGATGGAGATGATAAGGACGGCTTGGATTATTCCGGATGCTCTCAAACTCAAACTGGGCCACACCATCTTTGCTTTCTTTTTCTTGAATTCCGATTCTGTCTTCTCTGCCTTTTTCCATTCCTCCTCTTATACTTCTCCGTTCTTTCAGTTTGCCGTTCCAGGAGAATGGGTGAGTGAGTGGAGGAGAGATTTTGCGTGGCTAGCTTTATACCCTAAACAAAACCACAATAACCGCCTGCTCTTCTTCTTTGCTATGAATAGCTAGCATGCCATATATAGTGTCGGTGTGTTGAGTCTAATTATTTCCACCTTGATAAAAATAATGTAGATAATTTCCCATTTTGTTTTTAGCTTTAGCCTACCATAAATTTACAAATTCTAAGTCATTAGGTTACTGAGGTTGTTAGGAATTAACCTACAAAAAGCAACACAAAGTAACAAGATCTTGATGCTATCGTTGCTATTCTCTAGCATCACAAGTGAATGGAGCATGATATAGCAACGTTAATGGAAGAAATAAAAAAAACCCACCTAATGCATCTTCTTAAAGCAGATAACAGTAAACAAACTACGATGATTTTCAGGTTGCTAATTCTGCCAAATGAAAGGATAATTTTCCCTTCTCCTACGTGGATTTGTAGTATTGCCCTGTGAACTATTTGATTGAATTCTCCTGAAAAATAAAGTTTTGATAACGAGGAATTGCATTGGATAATGAATTGTAATGAAAAATATGTGGACATATATCACGAGTACATCTTCTCCACACAAGTACTTACATAACAACCAAAGCTTTCCTGCAGCTACTGCAGTTTTGCTTTTTGCCTTTTTATTTCCTTGCCAGTTATTCTGCAGCGTAGCTTATTCAAAGCATTTCCAGTATACGGGTTTCAATCACTACCGGCAGCAGCAGCAGGGAACTCCAACCATTTCATACTCCTTCGGTTAGGCTTATTCATTTTTTGCAAGGACGGCCTCTTTAATGAGCTGGAGAGAATCAGCTAAGTCTTGGCAGAGCTGGTGAGGATCTGGAATCGTTTCTTCATCTACTGCAACAACCATCGTCATCTTGTCCATGTAACTTTGGAAGTTGATTGTGAGGGCCTGCCAAATTTCCAAATGGAGAAAGAGTGCGAATTAATTCAATAACATTCTCTACAAATCGAGAAACAGAAAATTTCTGAACATTGGACCTGATATGGCCGGGCAATGATGTTTCTGAGGCTTGATTATAAACCATACTACAGATGAAGCTAGCTACTAGTTTCTTAAATGCAATATCTATCATGAAAGCAATGATGCTAAACAAAATAATCCATATATAAGTGCCCGTTTGAATAGGCGTAGATGGGTTATAGTCTTTAAACCCTTCTTACATTTTGTTTTATGCCCTGTAGACATTATGATTCAACCCAAGTAAAGGAAATATTACATTTACATTTTCTTCTTTTTCATTATTACTTGTACCTTTTGAGTAACTGTCCCTATCATTGACATCAATGCCCCGATATTATATACTCATTGTTTCAATTATTGCACGGAAAAGATGAGATTTTAGAAAAAAAGTGCAATGACATCACTTCAACAACTTCGAGGGAGATACTTACATGTGGATGCCCGTAAAAACTGGGAGCAATGTAGGTCAGTGGATGGTCACAGAAGCTAATCTCTTCCATGGGCCCAACAATGTTAGAAATGGCCATTGTTGTGTTTGACACCACCTTGTGAGTTAAGTAAGCCATTGCCTATCATACATTGAAAAAAAAAAAAAACAAACATGATCATTCTTCAAGTCCCTTGCTCCATTAGAGAAGAAGATAAGTTCATGCAAATCGACCATCACCTAGTGCCATTGATTTTTATGTCACGATTTTGCTTTTAGCATAATTTATTTTTTTAATTGTATTTGAACGACCAAATGACTAAATAATGGAATGTTGTACACCCATTGTTTGTGTGTGTGTGATCTGATATTCATCATCAATATTTAACGCAAAAAGAAATAACCTAGCTAAACTAGTCAGAATTTGATAGACTGGTGGCTTGAAGCTCACAAAAAAACAGACAATGAATCACTTACAATTTTCAAGTCAAATCCTGCATCTTTCCTTCCGACAAGCAAGGTATTTTATTCAGAATTGTTGCTAGAAAGTAAAATTGGTCACCTTAACACCGAAAAGGCCAAGGAGGACTGTAAATGTGGAGAATGTGAAAACGGATTCCAGAGAGTTCTTCTTTCTATCGACAGTACGTTTGGCTTTGCGAACGTAATCAAGAGGATCCTTTTGCAGTTCGATGGTGAATGGCAGCAGCAGATACCCAACCCAATTGCCCCACCTGTCATCCAGTTTCCCCGTCTCCATCATTTCTGCCATGTCCTGTTTCAGTTGGGACATGGATTGCAATCATCATTTTGAAAACATATAAACTTAATGAGAGTAACAAATGGAAACGGATGAATGAGACTCAACGCTTATGGTTGGTGTTTCTCTCATGTTAACTAGGATGGCAGCCCTGAGTCGAATGTCGGGTGGAAGACTAGACGTTGCTCCATCATTCCCTTCACCTGAAAATACAAACAGATGTTTCGTTTATCAGGAAAAGGGGAGGATTATCGCTTTTTCCTCTTTTTCACCCTTGTTTAATTGACATAGCATTTACCTACTCTCACTTATCCTCGCAACAGTATATTTTACTCATTACGATATCTATCTAAATGGCCAGCAGACTGGGTTTGCCTAGCATCTAATGTGAGGATTGAGAGTATAACCGTATCTCCTGCTGAGGTAACGACTGAGCCCAGCGTTGGTAACTCCCAGCAAAACGTCGTTGATTGTCTGTGTAAGATTAACAAGGAAAAGAAAAACAAAAACAACAAAAAAGGAAAAGAGGAAAATGAGCCACCGAATCAGCTGTAAATAAAGTTAGCAATAAAAAAAAAAATCCGTTAAATGCTAGTTGCAGTGCAAAGCCAACAGCGTTATCAAAATCAAACCGGAAGTCGAACCCGTCAAGCATCTAATTCTAATCATATTGGTTTAATTTTAAACTAGGTAAAAGTATTTCACATAAAAGCTCTGTAGGGTAAAAAAAAAAGGATAAAACATTCCTCTCTTTATCTACTCAAAATTTTAGTTTTTCTTCATTATTTTTTATTTTTTATTTAAAAACTTATTTATATTATCTTTTTTCATTTAATTCTTTGCAGTGATGCTTTATGTTTTTCATTTTTCATCCATTTTCTATATTATCCTTTTTTGTTTTCTTCTCTCTCTCTCTCTCTCTCTCTCTCTCTCTCTCTCTCTCTTGAAACTCCCACACAAATTAAAATATTTAGATAAAAAAACCAAAAACAAAATAACAGATCTTAATTTAAAATAGATGCACCAACAGTAGAGCGGTTAAACCAGACTGAATACCCGCTTGAAGTTAAAAGAGTCAGACGTTCGCATTCAATATCGTTGCAAGGAGTGCATGACTTCCATTGCATTTTTGACAGTTGTTCCTGTCAGTCATTAAACCAGTCGTGAGGCTTACCAAATCCATGGCATTTTTCACAATTCTCATGTCATCCAAGCGCACAGTCCGATGCACGAAGCGCTTGGGCCGGAACTCCACGCCCTCCGCCCCTTTCAGCGGCGTCGGCGTATCTTTCAACGAGCAAGACGTCGCGAAGAACAGAAAAACATCCGCCACCGTGTTACAAACCAGCCGGAAAACAGCCCCTACCCCATTCAGCTTCGGGGCCTCCCTCTTCTTCACCGTTAATGTCGGCGGGGACGCGGGATCGGCGCTTCTCCGGGTGCATGCCAGCACCAGCGACATGAGCGAGATGCCGTCGCCGAGCGAGTGGTGGATCCGGAATACCCCCGTCGCCTCCGCCTCGGCCGTTTTCAGGTTGAGGACGTGGACATCCCAGAGCGGTTTCGACAGGTCGAGGGCGGTTGTCGAGAGCCCCGCGATGTAGTCCTCCACGAACCTGTCGGGATCTTCCGGCGCCGGATCCACGTCGGCTATCACGATGTGGTCGTCCAAAACCACCTTCGTCCGCACCCATTTGCAGGGGTTGCCCTTGTCGTCCACCACCTGCAGGCAAATCCCAGCGGCAATAAGTATTTTTATAAGAAATCAACACTTTGGATCACCTAAAAGATCTCTGTAGCCACTGATGAACGGGTCGGATTAACGTTCATGCATGCTGGTGTGTAGAAATCGAAGCCGAGGGAGCACCGATACCTGTACACTCGAGAAGCGCGGGTGCCTGATGAGAGTCGCCTCCATCCCCGCTTTGCAGACTTCGACGTCGATTTTCTTGCCGCTGCCCATGATGGCGATGATGTAGCAGTTGAATTGAGGCTGGTGGAAGAGACGTGCGGATGGACTTAACGGCTCCTGCTCTTCCTCCGTTACGTCGCCGTTATCCGGTCTTGGGTCTCCGCCGCCGCTGCTGCTTGTCTTGGTGGTGAGCTGCTTGAGAGCCGGCTTTCGACATCTGATCTCAGCCGTCGAATCCATTTGGTGGATTACGAAGACTTTGGTGGGAGAGAAACCGGCGCCAAATCCTCTGATATGGCCTTTTTGGGGATGGGTGGGCATATATCATAACAAGAGCGCCGACGTTTAAATGATGCAGGTGAGTGTATTCAATGCAACTGTCGTCACCCATGTTATCTGCCCCCACCTATTGACTTGTATTCTTGCTAACTAAATTTCTATATATTCGTATGAAATTCATAAAGAAAATCACATGGATATATATATATATATATATGTACAGAATATTTTTATATAACTAGATATTACCCTGTTTGGATTTGTTGCAATGAAAAGATATGAAGGAGATAAAAGGAAAATGACGTATGGATGACGTAAGCCATACATGAATAAATACATAGCTCCGAAAATGGGAAGAAAACTATTCCTTCCAATGAGTTGTGCACTATCATAACCCACTTCACCGATAACTTAGCATGCATAACCAAATAATTAGCAACAAATTCTTTGATTAGTTTGAATTTGTCCCAAACATAAGGCTTATGAAAAATAAGAAGGTTCAACAGTGGAACCGATTCTATTGAAGAATTTCTCTCTTTGGTATTTCAAATTAAACGGGATGCCTGCTCACCTTACCCAACTTCAATATTCTTTATATCCTTGTTCACGCAACACAAACAATAGGTGGGCAATAATTGAATGCCTTTTACCCTATTGATTTCATATATTGATGTCTTGGTACGACGATGAACCAATCAATCATTCAGCACCTTGCATTAGAAGAAAGAGACAGTAATTAGTCTCTAAACACACTCCATTGATATTTTAATGTAATGGAAAATGTTACCTTTTCATTACTTGCTTTCGTCGCTGAAATTAACCAACCACCATCGATAACTTCTCCCTCCCATCGCTGCATTTGTTCAATCTTTTTAGTCTGCGGTAACCCAAGAGAGCTAGCTTTCCCCTCCAATGGCTTTGCTTTTGCCCCCTCTTTAATCAAAATGTCACGTCTTCTGCAGATGAATTCCATCAAATCCTTTGGACGTAGACCGGTATTAAATAATTATTTTGGCGTAAAGCAGTAAGGTAGTCCTGGTTGGCCCTTTCTCATTGTTTTCTTCTTGGTCTCCCACACAAGTCATTCACATGAGCCAACAACAACCCCTCTTTCATGTTCCACTGTCCTCTTATCTCCCGCTACTGAATGGGGAATTTCCACATTGGCCTGTATAACAATTTCAGATTAGCCTATGTGCTTTGTCGAATTATTTTCAAATAAGCCTATATATATTGTTGAATGTTGAGTGCGCTATTTCCGTGATCCCTGCATGTCGCGCTCTCCACAAATGCTAATTGCGTGTACCGTGCATGTTTTACAGTTATCTACGGATGCTTCCAAGAACAAGGACAAAAGGGGAGAAGGGATGGATGGGATGGGTGCTTGGGACAGCTTTCTTTAAATTCTGCTTATTGATGGTGAAAGGTCTAAGATGGAAGGCTTGTTTTCCAAACACGATTGGTTAACCTCCGTACAGCGAAAAGTTCACCGGATCGTATGCTTATCTTTACTATTAAAGATTATGCAGGTTATATGTAACTTTAAAAACTATGTATGCTAATCTAAAATTGATAAATAAATATCGTAGGCCTCAGTGTTATCAAAATCGGTGGTTGAACAGGCCAAGCGAACCAGTTCATTGACTAACCGATTTAACAGGCTGGTTCAACCAGATGAACTATTTTTTATTTTTAAAAAAAAATTTAAAAATAATTTAACATGATTTTGAACAATCTAAACCATGAATATTAATCTGAATATATATTTTTTTATTTTAATACTATATTATTTTAATTTATTCTTTTATTCTAAAAATATTAAAATTTAAGGAAAATTATTAACTGGGCTAGATTGAACAGTCAATTAACTGGTAGGTTCGTTCTGGTTCTAATAATACTAGTAGGCCTAGATGAAAATTTTCCCAAAAAAAAAATGTCATCTATGCCATTTTCCGTGATTTAAGTGAGACTGTATGGTTTATATATGCTTCCCAAGATTGCACATAAGATCGATTAAGGTATTTTTGAATGTGGGTGTTTTAAACACACTTCTAATACCCTTTTATTTTATTTAACATGACGTTTATCTGTTCTTAAATCTTAATTATTGTATTTTTCCATCATAATTCATATTTTCACTATTAATATTATTTTTGTATCAAAAAGTTAATCTTATTTTCATTTACTAATTTTTACATCATGTTGCTTATGCAATTATCATCATCTCCTCCTCTAGAGTTACCAAAACTTATTCTTATCCAACTACAGGACAAATTTCTTTAACTAACAATGAATGCTAAATTTAAAGATATGCAGCCCGATTTTAATAGTCCACACCAAGATATACAGCCCAATTCCTTAACTACTATGTTTTTAATAGTCCACACAAGGAGACAGAACCCAACTCCGTAACTACTATGCTTTTAATAGTACACATCAGCGCCCAACCTCAGGAATAATCCATCTGCCTTTCTTAATACTCATGATCAATACACCGGGTCCACCGTCCAGACCCATCTTATTTATTAGCAGCCCCTAACTGGATAAGCTTAAGGGCGTGCTTTAATTGCATGAGATACAGGCCACTCATTAGGAACCTTGACAAAGAAAGCGATTTGCTGGCTTTGAGTTGGACTCCTAGATAACTTCGTAGTGTTTTGCTCTGCAACATCTTAATTAGAGGAACCAAACAAACTTCTACCCATGCAAAACAGCAGAAGTCTTCATCATCATTATAAGAGATGCTTCCCATCAACGTAAGTTACATGAATTTTGTTGTGTTGTTCTTATGGATTTTAGGTTACATCTTTATTAAGCCCAAGCATTTTTCATATATGTTATAATAAAGGGCTTGCTTGGATGAAGTGCACTGGAAAGGGAAGCTGGGATGACATTAATAACATAAGTTTTTTAATAAAAAAGGATAAATGATTGACAATACAAATAATAGTAATAAATTAGAATTATTATTACAATTAAAATATCACATCAATCTCAAAAGATATTTAGAAAAAATATATTACTAATGAATCCAAACAAAGCCTTAACTATATTTTTTTTTATCTTTTTCTAATTTTCTTGTAACTTTTTATTTTGATATATTTATGTACCTAACTACTGGAGTTTCTATCTCCATTTCACACCATTAAACTATTGAAGTTTACATTTTTTATTATATTATCTATTAATTTTATCTTTTTAATTTTTTGAAATACTTCATTTTTAATTGTCTTTCCTTGCTTTACTGTTTGTCAATCTCAACATCCTCATTTCAACTAAATTTATTTTATGTATATGTTATTCTTTAATTGCCTAACAGTCTACCCTATAAAGCATTTTTATAAACAATTTAATTTCAATCTAATTTTATTCTTTTCCTAATTTAGCTTTTTTCCACCTTTCCATTCCCTTTCCGGCATCCAAACACGCATCAAGACAATCAATCATCATGAAAGTATAATAACTACAGTTATTCCGAACACACGCATAATAAGTACAGCTTTCCTACGGTGATAAATCCCCTCAACAACTGATGAACGCAGCAGATCCAGTTTTTCTCTTTCTTTCTTTCTTTTTTTTTTACCATGCCATCTGCTGTGTTTTGTTTTTGTACAGTAGCTTATCAAAGCATGTCCGGTAGATGGGCTATTAAGATTCAAGAACTACCAGCAGCAACAGCAATTGTAACTGCAAACATTTCTTTCTGCAGTGGATTGAGTGTAGTCCTGCATGGCTACCTTTATTGGATTGTTGCAGGGATGGCGGCCTTGATGAGCTGGAGAGAATCAGCAAAGTCCTGGCAGAGCTGGTGAGGATCCGGAATTGCATCTTCGTCTGCTGCAACAACCATCGTCATCTTGTCCATGTAACTTTGGAAGATAATTGAGAGGGCCTGCCAAGTTTCCAAACCCATCAAATGATTAGAAATTTATAAAAGCTAAGGGTGTAAAACCCTTTCATTTTCTTAAGATGTTGCATTTAACTATTCTTAATAATTTTACTTTTTCTTATCAGTACTTATATTTTCAGTTATTATCCACTACTTTTTCATAAAAAAGCTTATATATTTTATCTTTATGTACTTTAGGATTGTCGCCCTCTTGTATCTTTTTGACAGTTTCTTGTCACATTATCCATATGTTACCACTATCTAGACATAACTTAAAATTTTTTAATAAATCAGAAACTGAAATTTTCTGAGCTTTGGAGATTTCCTGTTATGGCTGGGGCTATGATCCTTCAAATGCACTGCTGAGGCTTGATTCTAATGCGTGTTATAGATGAAGATAGCTATTAAAAAGAGTGCATTAAGATGCACCGCAAAAATTGAAAGCTACACTGCACGATTAGAAAAACTCCAATTACAAAGGGCAAAATGAGATCATTTCTAGCTCTGAAGGGAAGATGCTTACGTGTGGATGCCCATAAACTGAGGGAGCAATGTAAGTTAGTGGAAAACCATTGAAACTAATCTCTTCCGTGGGCCCAACAACGTTGGAAAAGGTCATTGTTGTGTTTGCCAACACCCTGTGAGTTAAGGAACCTGCGGCCTGTCATGCATTGAAGAAAAGAAAGGGAATTTCACTTTCAAAGGTAGAGAAGATAAGTTCACACGAATCAACGACCATACACTGCCATTGACTGCAAATTCTAGGAAAAACAGTTCGTACTATTCATGAACTCTGTTACTTAGTACCAGAAACAAGGATGATTATCAGCAAATCAATTTCCCCAAAAAGCATCTCCATGTATTTTGCAGCGTGGAACAAAGATTGGATTGACCTGTTCTCACGGCCAAGTAAGGCACATTTGGTTGTTGAGATGGGAAGAAAAAAGACATTTTTAAGTCATAATTTTACTTTTAGCATATTTAATTTTTTATTTATTTTCTGTGACATTTGATTGCCCATGTAAACAACAAACTCAATGCTCATACGAGGGACAGGCTGGTACCGAAAAGGAAAAAAATATAACAACAATTATAGGAGTCAAAATAGTCTTACAAATGATCATAATTCGGGGGTTATTGTGATGTTTGAACAACCGATGGAAAATTTTCAACCTTGATTTCTTATTGTTTGCGATTGAATATTCATCATCAATATTTAATGCAACCATACACGACCTAACTAAAGTAGTCATGGTTAACAAGACGAGCTGCTTGAAGCTCGGAAAAGCAAGCAATCCAGCAGTTGCATAGAGAATTGCATTTTTTTCATCAATAAGGGCATTTTATTCAGAATTTTCCCTAGAAAGTAAAACTACCTTAAAACCGAAGAATCGAAGGAATAGTGTAGAACTCC
This sequence comes from Pouteria campechiana, assembly GCA_036873735.1. Lineage (NCBI taxonomy): Eukaryota > Viridiplantae > Streptophyta > Magnoliopsida > Ericales > Sapotaceae > Pouteria > Pouteria campechiana. Next base: position 29,850 of record JAYJMB010047362.1, read on the forward strand.
AGAATGTGACAAGAGATTCAAGAGAGTGCTTCTTTCTATCCACAGTCTGCTTTGCTTTGAGAACATAATCAAGAGGATCCTCTTCTAGTTGGATGGACAACGGCAGCAGTAGATATCCAACCCAATTGCCCCACTTTGCATCTATTTTCCCCTTCTCCAACATTTCTGCCATGTCCTGTTTGAGTTCGTTGTGGAATGGGTCATTTTAAAGAAGCACTCGGTAAGATAATGGAGATGAACGAGTGGAAATATGAGTTGAGGAAACTCAACACTAATTGTTGGCGTCGCTCGCATGTTAACAAGGACAGTTGACCTGAGTCGAATGTTGGGTGGAAGATTAGACCTTGCTCCTCCTTTCTCATCCTTCCCATCACCTGAAATGCAAGAACGTTAAGGTGGCAAATAATACATCACTCGGACATACTAATTTCTAAAAGGTTGACTAATCAGAAGAATTTGTGTGTGTGTGTTGAGAGAGAGAGAGAGAGAGAGAGAGAGAG
>JAYJMB010047373.1:0-30344 GCA_036873735.1 Pouteria campechiana
AATTATGAATTTTTACGCAACTCTGATTTCGAACCCTTGACCTCTTCTCTCTTTGACCATGTCTCTAACCATCCGAGTTATACGAGTTGCTGAGATTTAAATAACAAATAAATCTTTTAAATCTCAAAATCTATGATTAACTGGTCAATGGTCAAAATTTCTACTCTTGCCATATCAGCATAAAAGATAAAATCTTTCATTAATTTTAATACGGGTTTTTACAAAAAGTACATAAACTGCATATAAATTTGTAACATGCACATGTTATGTTAAAACCTGAAGTTTGTCATTGTGTTTCATTAAGCTCACGTATTTTTTCTTTTGTAGTGAGAATGCCTAATGCTTCATTTGTGTGCTTAGAATTTATGCAAACTATACCGTGTTTCACATGCTTAAATTGTTTGATTTTCCTGTCTCTCAAATGGCCCACATGAGCATACCACTCTTTTCAACTCAAGACTAATTAAGAGAGGAGGAGATATTACAATGGCCGTGATTTTATGAAAGGCAAAAAATTTTGGCCTATAAATAGTCATCTTTCTATGCCTTGACACTCAAAAATTTTCTATCGCATCCCATTACTTGTGTGTGCATGAGAAGTCAATAGAAGATGTGTTAGGAGCAATGCTTACAAAGGATTTACATTATTTTTCCCTGATCTAATTGTTCATCATCAGACTAAGAATCTTAAGATCAAGCTATACATTTTATAATCACAATGGTGCGAAGTATGTAAGCTTTATTTATTGGGTCATTATTCTATTGATATGCTGACATACATATGTGTCTTAAGATTTTGTGATCAGAAACCACAATGCTGATGCTGATGTGACCAGATTAAAAGTCCAATATAAAAGGTAATTACTAAAAATTGTGTCAATAACCTTGATTTTTAACTCATGGAATTTAACCTATTTTGTAAGTTTTGGAGGTTTCACTGTCTTAGTTTTGCTCTTTGAAATGGCATCTAAGTATTGCTTACTAATTCATAGATAGAATGCGACAACATTCCAATGTTTAGAGCTTTTTCTGTACTGGCCATGAGCTTCTAACAACTGTCAGGCTGCTGGAGAACTTGAGCTTTATAACTCTATAGTCATCATGAAGGCAATGATAATCCTACTCCTGAAGCATTTGGTACTTCTGATCTCTGGCTGCTCAAGCTCCAGGAGATGGACTTGGAAGAAAGATTTGATATGGAATACTAGCCACCATGTCAGCCTAAAGGTGTAACAGGTTGATGAATTCTTAAAATGGGCAAGGAAATCGCAATTGTAGATTTTGAAATTGCAAAAGAATCAATTATTAGGTCTTGAATTCTGAAGTATCAGTAGCATGCAGTTGCTATGGAGGACACCTGAATTTGGATTTTGAGGAATAAAACTGAAGTTTGGCTGTTGAGGCGTGGGTAATTGAGACTAAGTTGCAAAGTAATTAGGTTTGATAATGAGAAAAATGCCCAAAGCTTAATTCTATGAAAGAGGTCAACAAAAAAATGATATATTAGCAGTGGGAATTTGTCTGTTCTTAAGCATTTGGAAGGATTTAACCTTCCAATTAGCTATTATTGGATGGTTGAAAAATATGCAACCACCGTAGCCAACCTTGTCTTTTTACAAACAGGGCATTTTCGTACCATCTCTTGAATTTTGTGCCATTTGGAAGGACCAAATTATCCTTATCAATGCATCAAATTCTCCTTGCACGTTTGGTCTGGAAAATAATTACTGAAACTCAACCGAATCAAACTCCAAAGCTCGTGACTATAGTTCAAAGTTAAAAAATTTTAACTGAAACTTTTTTACAAATTTTATTAATGAATCTAATGGGCTCACTTGACATATAATGTTGGCTGCTTTTCATTAATCATTTGATTAAGATGAAAAAGATTATTCACATAAGGTCATATATAGCCTTAAGCTTCCCTTTAATACATTATTCCTTATATATTTGTTCTTAAGAATAATATGTTACAATTTACTCTTTTTAAGCAGATTTAATAGAATTAGTTGGTATTTTAAAATGTATATATACAATATATTAAATCAAAATTTTTTAATTTAATATAAAAGATTGGATATATACAAATTGGTCTTTTTTGTGTAGTTAACAAGCTAGGTGGAAAGTCTATTATTTGTTAAACATACAGAAATTTGTTGGACATATATAGAAAAAATATTGTGATATTTTTATATTATTCAAAAAAATATAATTTGTATTTTTCTTTATATTTCAATCATCAAAATTACAAAATAGATAATATTTACATGGAATCTGACCCATCAAGCCCCGACCATCAAGGTCCATCAAGGTCGTCAAGGTCCGTTAAGGTTCAGAAATCTCCATCATGGTCCATGGGAAACCATCAAACTCGATGAAACCATCGAGGTCCATCAATATCTAGCAAGGTCACATCAAGGTCAATCGATGTTGCTTATATCTTAAATGCGTATTTTGGTCAAGCGGCATCAAGTATTTGGTCAAGGCCCATCAAGCTCTCAAAAGTGATCAGAAGCGATCTATCAAGACCCATCAAGCATCACATGAATGATCCATTAATACCCATCAAGCTCCGTCCAAACTAGAGATCTAGAAGACCTGGCCATCTGACCATAGAACCTGTATGGGCTACCCTTCAAGCTCTGTCAAGGCCTTATGTAGCTATATGGGCTACCCATTAATACCCATCAAGCTTTGTCAGGAAACATTAAAGTCTGTCAAGGTCCATCAAGACTTGATTAATTCTATGAGCTACATCAAGATGCATCAATGACCATCAAATTATGTCATTAAGCCCAGTAAAGTCCCATCAAACCCAATCAAGACCAATCAATTCCATCATAAAGTGCAGTCAAGCATGCACACCACCTACCAACCATGTCCATGTAGTCAATTTATCTGCTTATTTTGGATATTTTTTTTATTAAGATTTTTTATACACAGTCCGCCATGGAATCATAACATACTTTTCCCTACAAGATCAATGGACAGATTGTCATTCTCCATGTCTAGATCGTGTCAAGTGACCTTAGTGTGCATCTTAATTGGTGTTCCAAATTCACCATGTTCAATCGTCTCCCACAAGCCACCATAGCATTCCCATGCTTTATATCCCATATAGCTGTGTGCCCATCCACAGGGTCCCTTACTCAGATATTTATACTAATGGCTTCAAGATTAAATGCAAAGTAAGTAATTTGTTTGGTCTAAAATAACTTTGTAGTGCATCTGAGATAAATAATGCTACTTCTCAACGTATCAAATTTTCTAAGACTGCATGAACAATGCTAAATAGCCATTAGCAGTGTATGCTACTAGTGGATCCTAGACCACCACTCATTTTCCACCTACCACAACTCACACTTTGCCCCTCAACTTAGCCACGCATATAGGAATTGACCAGCATACCCCCACTTATAGATTAAGATATACTGTTAGTGCTTCTAGCATATTCACTCCCTATAATATATGTATATATTAATATAAGTAATATTTATATTAATATAAGTAATATTTATACTTTAGACAATTTTATATATTTTTAAATGATGCTATTTATATAAGTCTCTAATCAAAATGATTTCATATATTTTAAACTAAAATGATAATGCTAAGTATGATGATTAGATTATATTTTATCTGTTTATTTTGGATTGACTTAAAAGAAATGATAATATAGAATAATTTCAAAGAAACCCTTCTTTTTAAACCATTTCCTTTGTTAATTATATTATAATTTAGAAGTAGACTTATATGATATAAATCACAAATGATGAATGTAACAAAGTTGTGCAAACTAAGATTATAGTTAAAAAGTATACTAAGAGTAAGATAACTTTGTAACTATCATAATGAATTTTTTACCATTAATGCACGTAAGATAAAATATAAATTTAGATTTCTCTCAAATAGATTAAATTTATAATTAATATCAAAACCAACTGTTTTTCCTTATCAAGAGTTATTATTATCCACTTTATAAAGTGGTTATTTTTGTTAATGGTGGTCTGCCATATTATCATGTCGCCACCTGGCCTTTTGGCTGTCCTTATCTTTTGTATTGAATTGTTTGAAATTTTATTTACATGGAATGGTAAGAGGTACAACAAAAAATTAAAAATATATTAATGAAACCATATTTATATTTGTTCATAATGGTTGTTATTAAAACCTAACCAAACCTGATGGTTGGACCTGTCCAACTGTGAATATGTCAACTATTTGGTCTGATATCTACCATAAAATTTTTAAAATTTCTTATATTGTTAGTAAAATAAAAATTGGATTACATAGTATAGACCAGTTATGAAAGATTTATGCATTTAAATTAAGATTTTCTCTTTAAAAAGTTTTTTAAAAAATTCATCAAACTGGTTAATTTGATTAAGCTTGATGGTTGAACCGGCTAATGGTCAACCATGAGCTAGTTTAATAACATTTGTTAAAGGTGGGGTATAATTATGCTTTTTTTTTCTTACCATGGAAGGCTTGCTTCCTTTTTTTCTTTTTCTTCTTTTTTTTTTCTTTTTTTCTTTTCTTTCTTAGGGCGCGTTCATGGAGATGGAATAGAATGGAAACGAAATGGAGTGGAACTTAAAATACATGAATGATATCAGCACATATATGTGGATATTAATATAAAATATGTATAATAATAAAAAATAAAATAATTAAGAAGAATATACGTCAAATTTAGCCTTCCAACAAATTTATTCAACCCAACACGCCCTAATAAGCCCATAGTAAAGCATCTCCAATGCCTAGACGCGCGTACCCTCAGCGTCCGAGCCGAGAACATTATGCTCTATGCGATCCTCGCGCACGGGAATGGTGGCTTGGTCAGAATTCGTATGTTTGAGTGGGTCAAAGATTTCGCTTGGTCAAACAATCAGCCGAAGCTTCTGCGTCGCTAATCGAGCGTAGCGTGTGAAGTGAAATAGACGAATTTACCCAGAAGTCTCAGTTGTTTAATGATGAAAACTTAAACCCAAACAGTATAACACGTTGATTGGATCATTTGGATGTCCAATAGCATTACATCCATCAGCAGCTGACCAGGCCACCCCAATGGCTGCATAATATCATCATTGGCTGAGTTATACCACTGTTTGATGGGTGGGTATTTATTAGACAGTGGGGAGGTTTGCGTACAACTCCTTCAGGATGCTTGTACCCGGTAATTATTAGGGTTGATATTGTTTACTATCTGATTACTGATATATTTTTGCCAGAATGATTTAAACCGTCCCACTTTTTATTAATATTATTTAAAATTATTAATATAAAATTTCTATCCTAGATATCCTAAATGCCCAAATATGCTTGTTTGGTCCAAAGTGGATCACCACACCGGGTTTTTTTTTTTAAAGAAAATTTAACTTAAACACAAGAAATTTCTATTTTATGGGATTAAGGACATATTATATGTATATCTTAATATATATTATTTAAAATTTATTAATGTTAAATTTTACACAACCTATCATAAATTTTAGAATATTCACTTTATCTCTTTCGTAAAAAAGAAAATTATTTCTAGTCTGGCTTCATGCAACTTGCAATACGCGGGATGTCAGTAGCTAGATGTAACGTAAAAGTTAACTTGAAAATAAAAAAATTCTATTTCACAAACAAATATTTAAACTCAACAGAATTTTTTATGTATCTAATACTTTAATTATAGATTTCAGTTTGTGGGACAAATTTAGCTTCTGTCCCATATTTTATATAATTGATATATAATTTTTTCTAATCAAATTGTGTAAGTTCATTCGCTAAACATCAAGGAAAAATTTCACTTCAACTATATAAAATATTGATAACAAGTAATACTTGTCAATGTAATCTAAAATTTATATTCAAAATATTGAATACTTAAATAAAAAATTTAGCAGCAACATAAAAGAAAGAACAAAAGCACGTAAGGCTAGAGAAATTTAACCAATCTTTTATAATTACTTAGCCATTTTTATTTAAATAAAATTTCATAAAATAAAAAATTCTCAGGTTTAAGTAAAATTTTCCTTTTTATTTTAGAGAATCAGATTGGTAATCCAAGATATCTTATATTAATATTTTTTTATAATATTAATATAACATCCGACGATTTCAATCGTTTTACAAGTTGAAAAGCCATAGAATTTGCAGGGAAGGAATTTTGGAGCACGACTGAAATGCTTCACCATCCATTGTAACTTACCATTGGTAGCTGATGTTAAGGAAAATTAACTGCAAATACAGATGCCTCCGACCTATGGAAAACACACAAGGGATGCTATCTCATAGACGGAGGAAGGGCTTACATGCAAACAGCATCCCACAAGATTTCGAAGTGCCATTTTTACACATGCAATTATCCCGACGATCATTGTCTTGGCTTCCTTAAAGCACAACTATAAGGGGGTACCTTCCATCAAAGAATGAGTTGATGCTGGTCCAATTTCAAGTTAAATGACAACAATGTCCTATCAAGTGGTTGCATATCATTAGTATTTTTGGATCCATTTTAATTTTTTTTGTAAATCTGATCTGATCATCATCCTTAGCATTACCTTTTCTATCTAAAAGTTAATATAATCTAATAAAAACCATATAAGTAATACAATTGAATAATTTTCTAAGACCAAAATTTTTCCTTAATCAAATATTTATAGTTATGAAAGTATTTCTTTTATATGAAAAAGCAAAGATAATGCACTATATTTTTATAGTGGTTTGGCCTAAGTTGGGATCCTTCTCCACTTCTCTAAGACAATTTCCCTTTATTATTTTAGGTTCCACTAATCCAAAACTTTTTAACAATAAAGTTAGTTTTCCAAAGCTTACCAACAAACTCCTTACAAATAGTGCAAGTATTTGTACTATTTGTAAAAGCTAAATAAACAGAAAAGAACTACTATAGAAATATGTTGAACCTAACCTTTTTAATTAGCTTGATTTCGATGATGAACATGATTAAATAGTTAAGTTTTGATGATAAGTAAATACGTGAGAAAATAGTTAAGGTATAAACAAGTTACTTTCTCCAGTGTTGCAAAAATAAATGAATAAAACACGTTAACTGCAGTAGGAAAATAACTTCAGAGTGATGGACTGTGTACAAGATCATTTAAAGTTAAATTCCACCACAATCAAGGTTTTAGAGGAAGAAAAACTAGTAAATGCTCTAAGAAAGATACTTTTGAACTTAGAAAAGGATTTCAAATAGACTGAAACACTTCTGAAATCAAAAGGAATGAGTTCAGAACATAAACAAGCCTTCAGAAGGGATCTATAGAAGATGCGGAGGCTTCAGCAGTTGCAAGATACATTCCAGAGGGTGATCCAGAAGAAGGAAGAATTCAGACTCCAGAGGATGTAAGAAGCTTCAAAACTTAAATGCCAAAGTTTCAAGGGGAGCTTTCAAAGCTTCAAAAGTTGCATTTCAATTCTAGAAGATGGTTTAGAAAATGCACAAGCTTCAGAAGTTATGTTGAGGAGAAAATTTTAGAACTTCAAAAGACACTTTAGAAGATATACTAGGACACCTTTGAAGTCAAGTGAAACATGATCAGAACTTATTGAAGGTTAGAAGGACCAAAAGCCTCTTCAAAAGATTTTCAAAACAATTTTAGAGGAGAACTCCATGTTTCAACATTAGTAAGATCAATACGAGTTCATTAAGTCTCTTTAGAAGTATCTCCAGTTCATCTTCAGAACATGCTTAGATGATGAACAAGAGCTTTGGATGACAAATAGCAGGTGTTTGGAACATTAGCTCAAAGGGACTTTAGAACATCTAAGACCAACTTCAAATGATCTGAAAAGCATTGTCGGAATGATGCTCAAACAATACCAAACTTTAGAGGATCTCAAGAGGACCTTCAGAGGCTATGAAACCATATTGCGGTAAAAAAGTCATAATGTTTAGAAGCCCTGGAATCTAATATGGCAAGGAAGTTGACAGATACCCAACCTTCAGATGTTCAGAAGTATAACTTTAGACATTTTGAAGGAGTACTACATTGACGAGTCACGACATTTTAAAGGGGTGCTACATTTAAAAGAAACCCGACCTTTAGAAGCTCTAAACTTTAACTCTAGAAGCTTAAAACACTTGCTACCTATTTTTTAAATGCTAAAGAGTCACGAATTTCAAAAGGGTAAAATAACATGAAGAACATATTATAGTCCATAGTTACAATATTCAGAGGTTCAAAATAATCCTTCAAAAGAAGAAGTTTCTACTCTTGTGATTTTAGAAGTTACAATTCTCGAAAGTCAAAAATAGTATTACAAAGTGTATGAACTTTCTGCAACTCTAAGTCATAAAAATTATGACATTTAGAAGATCAGAAGGAGCACTACATTGCAAAGGCAGAGTCACGACCTTTAGAAGCTCTAAAGTTTAACTTCAGATGTTTTGAAGGAGCACTATATTGCAGAATTACAATGATTTGAAGGAGCGCTACAATAGAGAGACAGTCTTGACCATTAAACATTTTGAATTCATAACTTCAAACGCTCTGAAGCCATAGCGACTTCAAATGGTAAAAAATTTGAATGTTTCGCTTGCATTAAAAGAGCTTTACCTACCCCAATAGCTATAATTTGAATCTGAATATAAAAGGAGTAAATTTAGGTCGTTCAAAAAAAAGTTGCAAGCATTAATCTTCATTTACTCAAGAGCACTTACAAGCATTCAATTTTCTTTCAAAGTTTCAACTCCTTTCATGCTGAACTCTAAACAAGCATTCAAAGTCAAATCTACATAAATTATTTGGGAGTCTAAAACCTTTGTTCTTTTAGTGTTATATCATTTATAGTCTTGCTTTAAATTCCATACAAATAGCTTAAGCAAGAGGCATATATCTATACAAGTTAGAATTCTATTTTCTGCTATCATAAGCAAGGGGCTTACTGTTGGTTTATGTTGATTACAACAAGTAGGAAAGACTTGCTGGGAATTCTAAGAGTTGTTAGTGAGCTCTAAAAACCAAAGTGTATTTGATTAGAGTGCTAATCAAGGTGTTTGTAGAACCTAAGTGTAGGAAGAGTAAGTGACTCAGAGAAGTGGAGTAGGAACCTAAGTTAGGCGGAACCACTATAAAAATAATTATCTTAGTGTGCTGTGTGATTTTTTCTATTCTCTTTCAGCACCATCATTTTAGTTTGGCCAAAATTTTTAAAAGCTTAATTCACCCGCTCTCTTAAGCTACCAATGGTTAGGGATCAAAGTAGGCTTCATTTGTTACTTTTAATTATTGGTATATTTAACTTGAGACTCTACCAAGGAAATCTGGGATAAATTACAAGTTGCAAATGAAGGTACTAACCAGATTAAAGAAATTAAAATCAACTTTCTAGTGCAGGAATATGAATCTTTCAACATGAAGGAATTAGAGACAATCTCTAAAATGTTCAGAAGATTTCAAAAGATTACAAATGGGTTGAAGAATGTGGGAGAGAAATATGAAGAGCCCAAACTAGTGAAGAAGATCCTAAGATCTCTACCAAGGCAGTGGATTTCTAAGGTTATATCTATCTAGGAAGTAAAAGAACTGGACAAGATGACCATGGAAGAACTCATGGGCTCTCTTATGACCCATGAAGTATTGATGAAAGAGAAGGTTCCAGAGGAACCTAAAGGAAAAAGAGCAATTGCCCTGAGAGCAAAATCAGAAGATGATGATTCTCAAAATGAAGCATCAACTATGAACACATGACAATGATCACTAGAAGATTTAAGACATGTCGAAGAAGAAGAAGAAGTTTGGAAGCAGTTTAAGAAATAACCTGAAAAGCAAGGACAAAAGGAATGTTGTCCCAATTTGCTACAATTGTAGCAAACTAGGATATATGAAGTTTAATTATCCTAAGCTAGAGAAAAATCAAGGAGATCAACAGAAGAAGAAGTAAAACTCATATTTTGACAAGGTAAGTAACAATAGCATCCACAACAACAATAGAAGCAGCAAAAGGTTTAGAAGAAGAAGAAAGCAATGACATTCTTCAAACATTCTCTGCACCAAGAATAGCTCAACAAAATGGAGTTGCTAGGAGGAAAAATAGATCTTTGCAAGAGATGATAAGGACAATGTTGAGTAAATATGAATTACCTCAATATTTCTGAGTTGACGCAATGAAAACTACTTTTTACATTGTAAACAGAATCTATGCTAGGTCAATACTCAATAAAACTTCATTTGAATTGTATTATGGTAGGAAGGATAAAAATTTCACATTTCTATATTTTTGGCTATAAATGTTTCATTCTTAACAATGGAAAGGAAGACCTTGGCAAATTCGATAGTAGATCTAATGAAGGTATTTTTCTTGGATATTCTATTATTAGTAAAGCATTTAGAGTCTAAAACTTGAGGAATAAGACTGTTGAGGAATCTGTCCATTTGAAATTTGATGAAAGTACTAACCCTTTAAAGAGAGTTAGTAATTTTGATGATTAGACAGATAAACTCACAATAGCTATGTAGTTGATAAGACTGCAGAATAAAGAAAAAGAAGCTCCACAATCAGAGATAGTGCTGGATGAAGCAGAAAAGTAGTTTGAACCATCTACTAGTGAGGTAAATGATGAAGGTAACAATTCCCTTCCTAAAGATTCGAGGTTCATGCATGCTCATCTTGAAAACTAAATAATTGGTGATATATATGATAGAGTTAGAACTAGATCTTCATATCACCAAGTATGTGGTAATTTTGCCTTCATTTTTGAACTAGAGCCAACGTGCATAAAATAAGCCTTAGAAGATGAAAATTGGATTATAACTATGCAAGAAGAGTTGGACCAATTCAAAAGAAATAATATATGGACACTTATTCCAAGACCTGACCGTCAATCTGTTATAGGAACTAAATGGGTCTTTAGGAACAAATTAGATGAATCAAGAGTTGTTGTAAGAAATAAGGCAAGATTAGTAGCAATGGGGCACTTTCAAGAAGAAGGGATTGACTTTGAAGAGTGATATGCCCCTGTTACTAGGATACAAGCCATTAGAATGCTACTAGCTTTTGCATCCTTTATGAATTTCAAGTTGTATTAGATGCATCTCAAAAGTACATTCTTGAATGGATTCATAAATGAAGAAGTTTATGTTGAATAACCCTTGGGTTTGAAGACCCTTATGATCCAAACCATGTCTTTAAACTCAAGAAAGCCCTCTATGGTCTTAAACAGGCTCCTAGAGCATGGTATGAGAGGATAAGTAAATTCTTGATTAAAAAAGGATTTACTAGGGATAAAGTAGATACCACACTCTTCATTAAGCATGACATGAAAGATATTTTGATTGTGCAAATATATGTTGATGCTATTGTTGTTGAAGCTACTAATGAGAAATTATGTCAAGAATTTTCTAAGTTTGTGTTGGGAGAATTCGAAATGAGATTGATAGGAGAGTTGAATTTTTTCTTGGGCTTGCAAGTCAAGCAGATGGAAGAAGGAATATTTATCTACTAAACTAAATAAACCAAAGATTTCCTTAAGAAGTTTGAGTTAGAAGATGGAAAACTTTGGAGACACTAATGAGTACATCCATCAAGTTGGACAAAGATGAGAAAGGTAAATCTATATATCAAAAATTATATAGAAGCATGATAGGATCTCTTTTATATTTAACTACTAGTAGACTAGATATCATGTTTAGTGTGTGTGCTAGATTCCAGTAGATCCTAAAGAATCACATCTTATTACTGTTAAAAGAATCTTTAAATACCTTTTAGATACACCAAACATTGGTCTATGATATCCAAAAGGTTCAAACTTTGAGTTAGTGAGGTACTCAAATGCAGATTTTGCTGGTTATAAAGTAGATAGAAAGAGTACATCAGGGACATGTTAGTTTCTTGAAAGCATGAACATTTCATGGTCCTCCAAGAACAGACATCTATTACATGATCAACTACTAAAGCTGAGTATGCAGTAGCAGGTAGTTGTTATGCACAGATTCTTTGGATGAAACAGTAACTAGGTAACTTTATTTTAAAGTATGTTAATACACCTACTAGATTACCAATACAATAAATCTGACAAAGAATTCAGTTTTGCATTCTAGGACTAAATACGTAGAGTTTAGACACCATTTCATTAGAGGTCATGTGAAAAATCATAATATTTGCTTGAAATATGTACCAACCAAAGATCAGTTAGTAGATATTTTCACTAAACTAAGTCACTCATAGAGGATAGATTTTGTAAAATTAGAAGGGATCTAGGCGTGATAGATCGACATGCATGGAATGCTTATCAAATGGTCATCACATAATATTCCTAGTTACATGATCTTAGTTTCTTATTTATATTTGAAGCATGTCAATACTATTAGATCTAGGTGTATGATTTTGATGACAATAAAATTTGTCTTAGACTTGATTTAAGCTAATAATGCTTTTTGCAAAAGAAGTGCTGAAATGTAGATAGATATGCTTGGAATATGAGTATATTATTAGAAAAATATGTGCAAGCATATTGCATAAGTTTCCTACTTGAAGTAAACTTAGAAAACTTATGAATGGAGAAATCATAATGATCTTCATAGCATTAAGCTTGGTTCATCATATCAAAATGTCTTGGATCATATATATACAAAATAAATAGTGCTTGAATGAGTTTTAGAAAAGACATAAAAATGATTGAAAGAGAATATCCTTATTACATAAGTTGTGCAAATCATATGCGAATAATCATATTTTGATTTACAATAGAAAATAAATAAAAAATCTCAAAGCTCATAAAGTGGCATAGTGAAGAAAATCTAAGCGTAGGTCCATAGCTGTAAAGCACAGCCGCCTACACCTATCTCTTACCCCGTAGTTGCTTGCGGTGTTCTAGGAAGAAGTAAAGTCCCTAGACATCTGCACCCACTATTGCAATCACCTATGAGTACCGCCTATGAGTGTAGCATAAGCCAGAGGCGCCATGACATACTGCTTGGCACATTTCTTCAGAGGATGTGAAGTTGTCTTCAGACCTTATAATACATCGAAGGAGAATCCGCCTGGCAAGCCCATGCCTCTTGCATGTACCTCCTGGAGCACAGCCAATACTGCAGTAGCATGTGGCACTAACTGCCAATGGACAAAGACATGGGTATAGGAGTTTTGCTAGGGTTTTGACAGTAGCCGATTTGTCATACCGACTGCCATATTGCCTGAGGTATAGTTGAATACCGCAGCTACCTATGGTATTGTTGGTTGACTCTAACGGTAAAAAATTCAAATGTTGCAAACCCATAATTGGTACCCATTCTTCTCCAATGGTTAAGTCTTTTGAAGATCTATTTAAGGAGAAGTGTTAGGACGTTTCAAGTGTTGAACAAGTGGGTGATTAAGCTTTAACCTTCAAAAATATCTACAACCCAAAGGCCAAGTGCTTAACCTTCCTCATAATCATCAAGAGCTTTTAACTTCACAATCTTCATTCAAAGCCTTCTTCTACAACAAAAAGGGAAGATCTTCTACACCATAAATAACTGCTCAAAGATCAAGCCTTCCTCCATGCTTATATTGGAACACTAGTAAAAGTGTATTTTTCTTTATTTCTCATTTGTGTATTCCTTGAGTTTGTATTGGAGACAAATCTCAAGAAGAACAATTTGATTGTTTGAGTTGGTCTCACAATCACTTTGTTTGATGTTATTTTTGCCCCTAGAGCTAGAATCTAGAAGAGTGCAAAGGCACCAATTATTACGCCCCCTTGAGCGGGAATCAAGAAAAGTAAATTGATTGTTGGAGTTTGTCTTGCAATCAATTGCTAAATTGTTTATGCCCCTTAAAGATGAAATCTAGAAAAGTGCTATGTTAGCTAGTTTGTATTCTATTATAGTAAGATAGTGGAACCCAAATCACAAGAGGGGTGCCTTGAGAAGAATGGAGTAGGGAGATTGTCCCGATCATTATATATCATATCTCTTGTATGTGATTGATTTATTCACCTAGATTTTTCTTTACACTATTTATTCACAACAAATCACACAAGCAAAATAAAAGAGAGAAGTTAATTAACAGGGGTAAAGTAAGAAATTTTTATAAACCTAATTCACCAATTCCCTCTTGGGTTAAGCCAAGCCAAGGGAACTAACAAATACCTTATCTTGAACTAATTACAATTATATTCTTTATGATTTAAATATTATATTCCATGTTTTGTTTAAATTTTCTAGCAATCAAGTAGTTTCAAAAGTTCGTTCAGAATATTCGAAAGATCTTTAGATGTTGTTTCGTAGGTTTGATAAGTGAATTTTATTCATTTATATCTCATGTTATTCAAGCTTATTTATTTATTTATTCTTAAGAAATTTAGATGCATTTCATGTGTGTTTATTGTTTTTTTAAGGTGCATTGGAGGGAGCAAGAATAGAGCTAAACTAAAGAAAAATGAAGTTACAATTGGATGGCTTAAGAAAGGAGAGAAATGGAGTAACCAAAATAATAGAAAATGGATAGAAATTTTGACATGATGGCGCCCAAACCTAAGGCCGTGATGCCCACTCCTTGCAACTTGAATGTCCGGCGGGTAGCAATCTGGATGCCACAATGCCCAAATCCAACACCATTGTGCCAATGATTCGACCTTATGCATGTGTGGATTTTTCTCACCCGACTTTGCCCAATAAAAAACCAAAAGGAACAAACATTTGGGGGGCTTTTTGGCTAGGTTTTTGAGGAGCTTTAGGAGGCTTTTGGAAAGATTTGGAAGAAAAGAAGATCAGGTTTTGAAGATGAAAAGGAAAAGGCTCAATTTCAAGGAGTAGAAGACAACTGAAAGGGGAAGACATTGGTTTTCTTTATTTCAATTGCTTTCTTTTTTTGTAATTATGGAATTGATTTTGGGAGTTGAACTATGATGATGGTGAACTATTATTTGCTTGATTTATTCCCCATCATGAGTAGCTAATTTCACCCTTCTAGACGAAAGATGGATTTTATGTGGACTTCATGGTATAATCAATGAATTACTTGATTGATCTTGGAATTAGTTCATTTGTGATGTTTTGTGGCTGTTGCTTTCAATTTATTGGTCATTTATTGGGTGATCAAATATTTAGGGTTTGACACTCAGGAGAGGTAACCCCAAATAGGATCTAGGCATCATAATATAAAATCATAGATGACTCGGGAGAGCTTCTAAGTTTTATAAAATCATTCAAGAGAATCCCAGATCTTAATGCATTCCTAATGTTTTTATTTTTATAGGGATATCTAAATTAGAATTTTGGTAATAGATTCTTAGCTTAGCACTCAGGAGAGGAAGTTGAGTGTTGTTGCATTCTCAATTTATAAACCAATGCGATGATCAATCTGGAATAAGTTGAAAACACCATGAATGAAGCATAAGTAAAATCAATCCTTTAGAGCTTTCATACCTTGATTTATTCTATTCAAAGCTTATCCATTTTATTTATTATTCAATTATTTATTAATCATCTATTTAGATAAAGTTAGAATTATTCATAATAATAGCTATTGATTAATTAAAATACACAATCCCTAGGGGTACGACACTCTCTCACTGTTATGTTACAAAACTTGACACCATACACTTATGGTATATTTGCAGTGAGCAAGGTTTTGGAGTCGTTGCTAGGGATTGACATTATTTTAATTATTCACTAATATCGTGAAAAGATGCTCTTAGTTTTAATTTCGATTTTTATTTTCTTTTACTGTACTCTTATTTCTTTGTCTTTTATTGTTGTTGATTCAATTTTTTTAGCTCTTGTAGCAGTGTATGCAACATCCTAGAGATTTTGATTTAACTCCCTTTGATCCAAAAATCAAGAAAACACTATGAGAGATTAGAAGAGCGAACAAAGCTGAATCCAGTGCAATGGCAAAACCAGAACAAAACCAATAGCCAAATCAAAACTAGCGAGCAAATCAGAACTAGCAAAGACCAATCAAGGATTATTTTTAGACAATGGTTAATGAGAACTATTTAGGCATCACTCATCTAGTGATCAATGCCAATAATTTTGAGTTGAAGCCAACACTAATCAATACAGTCCAGCAAAACTAGTTTGGGGGTTCACCAAGTGAAGACCCAACATCCACTTGGTGATGTTCTGAGAAATCAGCGACACCTTGAAGATGCATGGCATCCCCAATGATGCCATTAGGTTAAGGCTATTCCCATTCTCGCAAAGAGACAAAGCCTGAGGCTAGTTGTAGAGTTTACAAGTAGGAAGCATAACGACATGGGATGATATGGTGGAGAAGTTTCTAGTGAAGTTCTTTCCTCTGGCCAAGACTGCTCATCTTAGAAGTGAGATAGGGCAATTTTGATAGTTGTACTTTGAACCACTCTATGAGTGCTGGGAAAGGTTCAAGGATTTACTTAGAAGATGTTTGCAGAATGGTTTCCCTAACTAGCTACAAATTCAGTTATTCTACAACGGATTGAATGACTAGACAAAGATCATAGTTGATGCCACATCTAGAGGATCACTGATGGCCAAGATTGCAGCATATGCATACTCATTATTGGAAGACATGGCTTCCAAAACATTCTAGTGGCTAAATGAAAGGAACATGGAGAGGAAAGTAGTAGGTTGTATTGAGGTGGACTTGATCATGGCCATTACTGCACAAATGTCCTCTTTGATGCACCAATTTGTAATAGCTAACTCAGCATCTAAGGGAGTCTCTAGTGCAGGAGTGTCCTCTTTTTCTTTACCAATTGAAGCATATATGGTTGCAGACCCAACTAAGGAAGAAGTGCAGTATGTCAACAATAGGGGCTACAACAACTTCAAGGGGAACAAAATACCGAATTAAAATTATTTGGTATGGAGAAATCAGGATAATCTTCCTTATGGCAATCAAAGGAACACTATGAACCATCCTTCTGGGTTTCAACAACCACACCAATTGCAACCAAAGAAGAAGAAGCCATCTCTCAAAGAGCTCATGAGCACATTCATAAATGAAAGTCAAAACAGGTTTTCCAAAACTGAGGCAAGACTTGATAACATAGAAAAAACCATGGGAAACATCAATGCTTTTATCAAGTCTTTAGAGATGCAGATTGGACAGCTTGCAAGCTCTTTTGGTAGTTTGAACAAGGGTAATTTTCCAAGCAACAACATGGAGAAGAATCCAAGGGAGAACTACAACACCATAAATTTTAGGAGCGGAAGAGAACTAGAATCACCAAGGATGTAAGGAGAGTCACAACCCTTCTTAGAGGCAGAAAGCTAAGATACAACCCAAGGAGAGAGAGAGATAGAGAGAGGGAGAGGAAGAAGTGAAGGAAAATGATCCAGAAAGGGAAGATTACCAACCAAGGAGGATCACATTTCCTAATAATCCTCCTAGCCTAAAACCCAAACTCCCTTTCCCTCAAAGATTCCAAAAAAAGAAGATTGATGAATAGTTTAGTAAGTTTCTGGACATTTTTAAGAAAATTCACATAAATATTCTTTTTGTAGAGGCCCTGGAGCAGATGCCCAACTATGCCAAATTTATGAAAGAGATCATGTCCAAGAAGCAAAGTTGGAGGAATATGAGACAGTGAAGCTGACAGAGGAATGCAGTGCTATTCTGTAAAAGAAGCTTCCTCATAATTTGAAGGGCCCAGGGAGTTTCACTATAACTTGCACCATAGGAAATTTCTCATTTCATAAGGCATTATGTGATTTAGGGTGACCATTAACTTTATGCCTTTATTAATTTTTAGGAAACTTGGACTAGGAGAGGTGAAGCCCATAACCATCACATCTGACAGATAGGTCTTTGATCTATCCCTCGAGAGTCATTGAAGATGTGCTGGTCAAGGTAGACAAGTTCATCTTTCTAGTAGATTTTATTGTACTTTACATGGAGGAAGATCATGAAGTGTCATTGATCTCGGGAAGACCATTTTTAGCAATAGGAAGGGCACTAATCAATGTCCAGAAAGGAGAGCTGATATTGAGAATAAACAACAGGGAGGTAAAGTTCAATATTTACCATGCCATGAACTTTCCTCTTGAAAAAGACACATGCAATAGGATAGAGGTTTTGAATGAGTGTGTTAACTCTGTATTTACTAACGAAAGTGTTCAAGACCTACTAGAGAATTGCATTGTAAATTCTGTGAATGAAGGTACGACAGGTCCGAAAGAAGTGATGAAACATGTCATGGCATTGGAGACACCAACTAAAGAGAAAATCAATATGAAAGTGGAAGCACTAGAATAAGACACATTGGTGGAAGAATTCAAAACTATGCTTGAATTGAAACTACTGTTAGAGCACATCAGGTATGCATTTTTAGGCAGTAATGCATCCTTTTGGTGATTATTTCTTCTTCTTTGATAGGTCTAGAAGAAGAGAAGCTTCTAAGAGTGATAAGAGAGCATAATTTGTCCATTGCATGGCCAATTAAGGATATCAAAGGCATAAGTCCAGCAATCTGTATACATAAGATCTTGATGAAAGACTTATACAAGCCATCCATAGAGCACCAATGATGACTCAACCATGTGATGAAAGAGGTAGTACATGCTGAGGTGTTGAAACTACTCAAAGCAGGTATTATCTATGCAATTTCTGATAGTGAGTGTGTGAGTCCTATACAATGTGTGCCGAAGAAAGGTGGGATGACAATGATTTAAAATGAAAACAATGAACTAATATCTACCAGAAGAGTCACCAGGTGGCGAGTGTGTATTGATTATAGGAAATTAGACAAAGCCACCAGAAAGGATCACTTTTCCCTACCTTTCATCGACCAAATGCTGGACCGTTTAGCTGGGTATGATTATTACTATTTTCTTAATGGATACTTGGGCAACAATCAAATTGTGATAGCCCCAGAGGGCCAAGAGAAAACAACTTGTCCATACAGTATATTTACATATAGGAGGATGCCCTTCGGCTTGTGTAATGCTCCCGCCAATTTCCTATGATGCATGATGGTGATTTTCCATGATATGGTGGAGAATATCATGGAAGTCTTTATGGATGACTTTTCTATTTTCAGTCTTACTTTTGATCAATGCCTGCACAACTTATCTCTTATTTTAGCGATGTGAGGGGACTAACCTAGTCCTTAATTAGGAAAAGTGTCATTTTATGGTTAGGGAAGGCAATGTATTGGGACACAAAGTTTCAGCAAATGGATTGAAAGTAGACTAAGTGAAGATTGTAGCCATTGAACAACTTCTACCTCTGAGCAGTTGTAACACCTAAGGTGTTAATTTTGGTAAATTATATACTTGATTAATGGAGAAATGTGATTTTTCAATGAAATGAACCAAGTATGTACTGAACCGCATTAGAGTTTTATGAAATTATGCCAATTAAATTCACATGTGCATGATTATGTGACATGCTTACAAGTTAATTAAGGTAAATTTTGTGCAATTATGTTATTTTTATGTTAATATGATGGAAACTGAATGGGAAAAGAAAGGTTGAATAATGGAGAAAAAAATCATGAAATACAGCAGACTAGCGAATTGGCGCCAACTAATCGCTGTAGCAGGGGCGGTGGCAGCAAGAGTAGTGTCGTGGCACCAGATCTGGCGCCGGTAGGCAATAAAAGGCGGACAACAGAATTTTTGGCCATTTTTCTTCCATTTTCTAGATTTTTTGTCCAATTCTTTCTTCCCCTTTTACCCTAGCCCCATTATACATGATTTCTAGTCATTTTTGCTAGAAAATCACTTTGCCTAACTATCTAATCTAATGATCTTCCATTTAAACCCAATTTGAACTATGAAAAATGGAAGAAACATCTTATTTCCATGAAATAGAAGGAGTAACATGGAGCTGGGAGCTTGGTCCTTTGTTTGGGGAGGATAGCTACACTTGAAAGTGAAGGTAAGCTTAATTTCCCAACTCATGTCCACATTTTCAATTTCTAGGGTTTAGAACCCAACTTGTAAATAATAAATTTTTGGGATTAAATTGAGGAATATGGTTATAAAGTCATGCGGGAATGGTTTAATAGAGTGATTACGGTTATTTGGCATGTGTAATTTCAAATTTTATTGAATTAGGGTTTTTATGAATAGTAAAATTGGGAATTTCATGATTTATGTTGTATTAATCATGGGGGAAATGATTAATTGCATGATTATAATGTTTTAGAAATTGTATCGGGTGATTTGGATCAGCGAAATTGGATTTTTGATTATGCCCTGATTAAGAATTAAAGAGGTTTTTTGTATATGGGCTACGTAAGCCATGAATTAATTAAATTACATGTTTAGTCAAGTTATTTTAAAGATGTTTGAGGGATTATAGATTTCCCATGATATTCTAAAGAATGAGGTTCTTGATTACTGAATAGTGGGGATAAGAAATATCACCCGATTGTGTTGATATGTAATTGTTGAGCATGACTAGACTAATGGGGAATAGTGTATATTCCCTAGTTATAATAGACATGTGATTGTTGGGATAGGAAAATATCCCATGTCTTAAGAATATTAGTTTATTCTTGTGTATGGATGTCTGAGAATAAGAGATTGAGAATATCTCGGTGTTGTATATAAATGAGCTAGTGTTGTTTGTTTGGATGAGGATAGTAAAGATTCCCTTGTGTAGTATAAACTAATATAATGTGTGGGTTGTTGATTTATGAGGATACAGATTATCTCGTGATTTGAATGTTAGGTATAATAAATAAATGAATCTATATATTAATAGAATGGGAAGCATTTCATGAATTGTATGTGGAGCCCGAATGACAAAGTTATGAGATTATGCCTATATGGCATAGTTTTGGTGTGTGTTGTGTTTGCATGGCACCTGATATGGTATGATGAGCCCAGAGTGGCTAAAAGGTGGGGTGTCTGCTAGACACACTCATGGTTATGGTTGTATACGCCTGAAGGGCGTAGAGCATTATAGTGAATTGAGGAGGACTTGAGCCTCGTAGATATAAATTCATGTTGTGATAATTTGTATTCATGTTTTAGATGAGAATATGTGATTGTTGATTTATTATTATTTTATATTTCTATCTACTTACTGAGTTGCCCAGACTTATGTCTTTTTATTCTCATTTTTTTAGCTGATAGGATAGGTAAAGAATTTCAATTGTGGGTTGTAATTAGAGAGTAGGAGTTGGAGATATTTTATTGTGGTATGATATACTAGGATCGTAATCCCATAATCTATTTGGATGATTATAATTAAGAGTTTTAATGTAATGTATAATGTGTAGTATAATGATAAGCATTGCCCATGTAATATTTATTTAAGTATGATATTGTGAATGGATTTATATTAATCCAGGGAAATGCATTGCCATCATGATATGGTTTCAATCTTTGGCCGAGCTATGAATATGGGTTTGAGTGTTTAGAGATAAATGTAGTTTTATAATTATGGACATGTAAATTGTATTTGATTCCATACATGTATATCAGGTATAAATGTTTATATTTTAGAGCAGACTGTCAGATTTAGGCAGGTTATTTCCTATAAAAATAGGGAATTTGTGAGGTTATGGGAAGATTTTCCTTAAGAAGAGGGAAATGGTAGCATCCCGCATCGATCTTGATGTATTATGGTTAAAATGCATAGGGTGGGGGTATGGGGTGTTACACCAGTACAAAGGGAGTTTGTAGTTTCCTGTGCCATGAAGGCTTTTACAGAAGATTCATAAAAGATTTCTCAAAAATTTCAAAGTCTTTATATAATCTCTTGGAAAAATACACACCATTTAACTTTGATGAAAATTTTCTATAGGCTTTTAGGACATTGAAGTAGAAGCTATTTTTGGCTCCAATTATGGAGATGCTTCATTGGGACTGACCATTCAAGATAATGTGTGATGCAAGTGACACTGCAGTTGGAGCTGTGCTTAGACAGAAGCAAGATAGAATCATCAGAGCCATCTACTACGCAAGTCGCATGTTGGACAAAGCACAACGGAATTACAACACAATCGAGAAGGAGATGTTAGTTGTGGTGTTTGCACTTGAGAAGTTTATAGCATATATCATTGGCTCAAAGGTCACAGTTCACACCAAACATCCAGTTATCTAGTATTTGTTTGTGAAGAAGGATGTGAAACCTCAGCTGATTAGGTGGATTTTGCTGCTGCAGGAATTTGATGTGGAGATCCAAGATAAGAAAGGAAGCCAGAACGTAGTGGCCGATAATTTATCCAGGCTAGAACATCTAGGAGATGAACAATCTATACATGAGAGGCTCCAAGATGAGCAACTCTTTGCATTGAGTGGAAAATATATATGGTTCGTAGACTTTGTGAACTACAAAAGAAGAAGTTCCTACATGATGTCAGGGCCTATTTATGGGATGAGCCTTTGCCATTCAAGAGGTGTGCTGACTAGATCATTTGGAGATGCATTTTAGAAGAAGAAATGTAGAATATCTTACAACATTGTCATTTGTCTCCGTATGGAGGTCATCATGGTGCCACCAATACAGTTGCAAAGGTCCTCCAATCCTAGTTTTATTGGCCTACACTCTTCAAAGATAGCTACGAGTTTGTGAAAACTTGTGATCATTACCAACGATAGAATATCCTTGAAGTGGAAATCTTTGATGTCTAGGGGATTGACTTTATGGGCCCATTTTTAGTGTCTTTTGGCCATTCATATGTCCTACTTTCTATTGACTATGTCTCCAAGTGGGTGGAAGCAGTAGCCACAAAAACTAATGACTTGAAGGTGGTGTTGAAGTTTTTATAAAAGAACATCTTCACGAGATTCGAGACACCACGAGTCATCATTAGTGATGAGGGGTCACACTTCTGCAATATATTATTCAACAACCTCCTCTCTAAATATGGCATGAGGCATAAGATGACACTCGCTTATCATCCACCGACCAACGGACAAACATAAGTGTCAAACAGGGAGATAAAGCAAATTTTGGAAAAGATAGTTGGTTTGAACTGGAAGGATTGGTCTAGAAGATTGGATGATGCACTCTGGGCATATCGGACAACATTCAAGATACTTATTGGCATGTCGCCACATCGGTTGGTGTTTGGAAAAGCTTGCATCTTCCAATTGAATTAGCATATAAGGCTTACTACGCAATGAGGAAATAGAACTTGAACTTGGAAGCTGCAGGGAGGAAATGGATGCTTCAGCTTAATGAGTTGGATGAGTTCCATCATGAAGCCTATGGAAGTGCCAGCATTTACAAGGGATGGACCAAAAGATGGCATGACAAGCTCCTTATCAATCGAGAATTCCATCTAGGACAATAGGTGTTACTATTCAATTCAAGATTGAAGCTGTTTCCTAGAAAGCTGAAATTGAGATGGTCAGGATCATTCATAGTTAACAAGTTCTTTCCTCATGGAGTAGTGGAGCTAAGGATGCAAGATGGGTGGACATTCCAAGTTAATGGCTAGAGAATCAAACATTACTTTGAGCATGAGAGTAAGAGTGGATGTTTGGTCCACTTGAAGAATGAAGAATGAGAAAGATAAGAGTCAGGCTGATGACTATAAACCAAGCGCTTCTTGGGAGGCAACCCAAGCCATTGAACTTTTATTTATTTACAATTCTTAGAATTAGTTGTGGACTTTGTATTTTTGTTTGAAGCATTCCATTCATAATAACTATATTAACTTAGTTTTATTCTTAAGCTATCAATCTTGCATTAGTTAATTCACTTGGTTTTTAACTTGAGTCATTTAATCATGTTTGGTACAAGGCATGTTAATTGAAGACTTAGGGAGCAAGAGGTGAAGCAATCTAGCTAAGGAATTCACAAGTGGCACAAGAGGAAGTCATCAAGGTGCAACCGCGAATAGCAAAACGGACATCGCGGCGCCAAGATGATTTTACAAAGCAGGTGCAGGCAGCAAGGCCAGTGCCGCGGCTCCCGATTCAGTTATAACCCTATGATGGTTCATGAAACACTCCGCTTTGCCGCTTGCTCTCCACTTTTCTCTCTCCCATTTGCCCCTTGCTCTCCACTTTTCTCTCTCCCACTCCAAGCGTCCCTTGCCTCCAATAGACACACCCCTTCCCTACCATTCCAAACGCTTTTCCCTCTTTCAAAAACCACATCCAACATTGATAAATCCATCCCTCCACTCAACCAGTGTCTTGCAAACACCAAAATCTTCCTCTCATTCCTCTTTTGAGGCCATTCTCAAGGTTGGAATCTAAGGTTGGAGAAGGAAATTCTTGGAATCAGGTGAAACTAGTCTCTTTGTGCTTTAATTTCTCCCTTGCAACATTTTTGTTGAGAATTTCATTGAAGTGGAGGAGGATTTGTGTTTTGGGAGGAAGCTTCTTCATTGTGCACATCATGTGTTCGGGGAATTGCCAAACCAAAGTGAGAGTGTTGTATTGGTGGAATTGGTGTTTTGTTTGGGATAATTATTTATACCAATTGTGCAAGTGGAGTTGTGTGATAATTATTAGTGTAGTGGAGTGGAATTGAGAAGCCACTTTGAGGTGGCACTGAAGAAGATTCATAGTGCATCCTAGATGTTTGTGAAAATTCCTTAGTGAAAATAGGCCACTATTTTATAATGTTTGGGGGTTTCTATTTCCAATTGAGTGATTGTTGCTATAAAGGGGGGATTGTTTGATGTTGAAGGGCTCAAGATTACATTGATAGTTGAATTGTTATTCTACATACACCATGCCTCCAAAGAAGTTGATGGCCGCTAGACCATCCAAGAGAAGGAGGACTGCTAACTATGACCCACAGATTGAGCCAACGTTTGTCAATGAAAGAGTGGCTAAAAATTTCTAGAAATTGATTATTGGTAGGAAATGTATCCTTGAAAGGGGATTTGGTTCTCTCGCAAGAGACATTGATGATATTATCAAAACAAAAATGGCAACAATTTGCAGCCCATTCGGGTGCAGCTTTAGTTCCAGTCATTTGGGAGTTCTACACCAACACACGAGAATAGCATTCAGTTGATCCAAAGAGATTGAAAGCATTTATAAGGGGCAAGATGGTTCCACATGATAGATTCCTCATCAATCAGATTTATAGTCTTGAAGACATTAAGGAAGATGACTACTCAGCTTGGGTAGAGCAAGGGTCAGATTATGATGATGTCATCACTTCTCTTGCCAAACCAAGGACCCTGTGGAAGAAGAAGAATGACAAGGTATTTAGCTTTCCATGAGGGCGACTCAAAGCGGAAAGTTGGGCCTAACACTACTTCATCCTTGCAAGGTTGCTGCCAATGAATCACTTCTTTGACAAACACTTGCAGTGCTTTAATCTTTTGACAAACAAGGTGGTGCGAAAGAGGCTGGTACATTTGTTACACCAAGTTCTTCCCAACAGTAATAGGAAGTTCTCTCTCATCCCATGGACCCGAATGAGGATGATCTGCGTAGTCAAATAGCAGAGATGTGGGGTTGGCAATGACCCATCATTAGAAGAATTGATCAGATGGTGACCAAGCATAAATAATAGTTTGGCTTCATCATGGACTACATCAACACATTAAACACCATGTTCCAGAATTGCATCATGTCCCAAGGAGAGAGCTCCATGGTCATCCCCACTCCACCCATTTTTCCACCATACCCCTCCACCTTTCGAATATGAGGAATCGAAAGATGAATCAGATGCTTGACGACATACTTATTAGGGAAGTCGTCATTTTGATTGCCTTTATTAACCATTGAGGACAATGTTTATTTTTAAGTTTGGGGGGGTCTTGTGTTTTGTTGATCTTAGTTGTGTGTTTTGTTTGTCTAGTCTTATGTCTGTTTTGTTTCAGTACTTCTATTTAGTGCTTTGTTTGACTGTGGTAATTATGTTTTGGTTTGCAAAAAAAAAAAAAAAAAATCTTGTATTTTGAGCATTGATCAAGGTTCTTGTAGGAGAGCAATGATATGAACACAATGTTTTAAAAATGACTTAGAAAATGAAGGATATCAACATAGTCTGTGTGCTTGACTTGAATGCTCATCTAATTTACTTTAAATTCTTTATGCATTGGATCACATAGCCATTTCTTTTTGAATTCATTGAGTAATTAGCAACAATTTAGGTGACTAAGTATGCATAACTCAATTTAAACTTTAGAACTATTTGCAATTATTATTTGAGATGAACAATAGATGACATAAAAGAAAAGCATGAATTAGGAATCATCATCTATTTGGGGGGATCACATCTCCATGAATTGAAAAGAAAATAAGTTTTGGAGGTGTGGTAGTAATAAAGCTATAAATTTTGGGGGGGGGGGGATCACATCTATGAATTGAAAAAAAAAAGTTTGGGAGTTTGGTAGTAATACAACTGAAAATTTTGGGGGGATCACATTCCAAAGAACTCAAAAGAAGATAAATTTGAGGAGTGTGATAATAATACAACCCTCAAAAAGGAAAAAACAAGAAGAGTAAAGATGGAAATAAAGAAAGTAAAACATCATATGCTTATCTATTGCAGTCTCTCTTAATTTGTGAATTCATCGGGTTTGAATTGAAAATGTTTTACTTAGTTTCACAAAATAATCTAAATATGAAGTGATTTAGATTGGAATGGCTATAATTTTTTGCACATGCACTAGGAATTGAAGGTATATAGGATGATATTCAGGTTGAAATTCTAGACATGCATGATATTTTTAAATTTTCTTTTAAGCTATGTTAATTTTATTGAGGTCTTATGATGATAAACTTGATCGATGTTGTGTTTGTGTTTCTTTTGAAAGTCTATTCTTTGTGTCTTGCTTGAGGACAAGCAAATGAGTAAGTTTGAGGGTATTTGATAAGAGAATTTTATTCAATTATATCTCATATTATTCAACCTTGTTTGTTTGTTTATATTTGAGATGTTTAGATGAATTTCATGTATGTCTATTGGTTTTTCAAGGTGCATTGGAGGGAGGAATAATAGATCTAAAATAAAGAAAAATGAAGTTGTAATTGGATGGATCAAGAAGGGAGATAAATGGAGCAACCAAAATGACAAAAATTTTGGTGCCACGGCACCCAAACCCAAGGTCGCAACACCCATTCCTCACAACTTGAACGTCCAGTAGGCAGCAATCCAAGTGCCACGGCACCGGCTCTTCAACCTTGTGCATGTGCAGGTTTTTTTCAACCGACTTTGCTTGAAAAAAACTTGAAAGGAATAGACATTTAGGGGGCTTTTTGGCTAGGTTTTTGAGGAGCTTTTGGAGGGTTTTTGGAAAGCTTTAGAAAAGAAGAAGATTGGGTTTTAAAGATCAAAAGGAAAAGGCTTGATTTCAAGGAAGAACAAAAAGATCAAAAGGAAAAAGCTTGATTTCAAGGAGTAGAAGACAAGCTGAAAGGGAAGACATTTGTATTCTTTATTTCAATTGCTTTCTTTCCTTGTAATTATGGAATTGATTTTGCAATTTGAACTATGATGATGTTGAACTATTATTTTCTTGATTTATTCTCCATCATGAGTAGCTAATTTTACACTTCTAGAGAGGAGATGGATTTTATGTGTACTTCATGGTATAATCAATGAATTACTTGATTGCTCTTGCAATTGGTTTATTTGTGATGTTTCGGGGTTGTTGCTTTCAATTTATTGGCCATTTATTGGGTGATCAAATATTTAGGGTTTGATACTTGGGAGAGGTAACCCCAAATAGGATCTAGGCATCACAATATTAAATCATAGATGACTCGAGAGAGCTTCTAGGTTTTATGAAATCATTCAAGAGAATCCTAGATCTTAATGCATTCCTAATGTTTTTATTTTTATAGGGATATCTAAATTAGAATTTTGGGAATAGATACTTGGCTCGGCACTCGGGAGAGGGAGTTGAGTGTTGTTGCATTCTCGATTTATAAACCAATGCAATGATCAATTTGGAATAAGTTGAAAATGCCATGAATGAAGCATAAGTAAAATCAATCCTTTAGAGCTTTCATACCTTGATTTATTTTATCCAAAGCTTATCCATTTTATTTATTATTGAATTCCTTATTGATAGGCTATCCAGATAAAGGTAGAATTATTCATAACAATATCTAACAATTAATTGAAATACACAATCCTTGTGGGTACGACACTCTCTCACTATTATATTACAAAATTTAATGTCGTACACTTGTGATATATTTGCAGTAAATAAGGTTATTGCATGAGTTTTTAAAATATGGAAACAATAGACTTAAATTGATTTAAAAACACCAATAAGAATGGGATAAAATATGTCAGGAATGGTTGGTAATCTACGACTTAATGCATATGCCTAAGTGTGAATGAAATTGATTTAACCTTAATATCATTACAGTCCCAAGGCATATGTCAAGCCT
This sequence comes from Pouteria campechiana, assembly GCA_036873735.1. Classification (NCBI taxonomy): domain Eukaryota; kingdom Viridiplantae; phylum Streptophyta; class Magnoliopsida; order Ericales; family Sapotaceae; genus Pouteria; species Pouteria campechiana. The sequence goes on from JAYJMB010047373.1 coordinate 28,200, forward strand.
GTTTGGAAAACTTCATAGTTTAAGGTCTTGAATAGGTATTTCAGTCTTAGTCAGGTCTTCTATAATCTTCATTATGGTTTGATTCTTATAAGTGATATAATTAAGATAATATTTCAAATTTTAGTGAATGTTAAGGTTGTGTTCATTTCATGAATTATTTCAACTTAATGGATTCCTCTTATCATTCATGATTATAACATTTATAAGTATTTATATAATATGCTTTGAGAATAACACTAGAAGTAAAGCATCATATAGTGAGAAAGGAAAAATGAGGATTGTATATTATGGATCTTAGGGGTAAGTGCTTCCTTTTCACATCTCAATTCCCCACTCCCATGGGCTAGACCTTTTTGATTATGACAAAAAGGGGGAGAAAGAATAGAGAAATGATAACGTCTTGTGCTCATAGATTTAGAATAAGTGCATAACAGAATTTCACTCACTTAGTAGTAAAAAAGAATAAGTGTATAACAAAATTTCAATCACTTAGTAGTAAAAAGATGCACTTATTTAAGGAGAGCTAATAGCACCCATTCAAGGGGAGCTAATTGTTTTCATAAGTATTTTTTCCCCTTAGTTCCTATTCTTTTTATTTTTGAAAGGTATATCACTCAAATGTTTTATTATCATAAAAAAGTGGGAGAATGTTGAACCTAACCCTCTTTAATCGGCTTGATTTTATTGATGAATGTGATTAAATAACTAAGTTTTGATGATGAGCAAACATGTTAATGAACAATTAAGGTATTAACAAGTTACTTTCCTAAGTGTTGTAGAAATAAATGAATAAAATAGGTTAACTACAATAAAGAAATAACTTCAAAGTGATGGATAGCATGTGTAAGATCACATCCAGTTAAGTTCCACCACAATCAAGTTTTTAGAGAAACAAAATTAGTAAATGCTCTAAGAAAGATACTTCTGAACTTAGAAAAGGATCTTAGATAGATTGGAACATTTTTGAAATTAAAAGGAATGAGTTTAGAATATAAATAAGCCTTTAGAAGGAATCTACAAAAGATACAGAGACTTCAGCAGTTGAAAGATACATTTCAGAGGGTGATCTAGAAGAAGGAAGAATTCAGACTCCAAAGGATGTAAGAAGCTTCAACTTGAATGCCAAAGTTTCAAGGGGAGCTTTCAAAGCTTCAAAAGTTGCATTTCAATTCTAGAAGATGGTTTAGAAAATGCAGAAGCTTCAAAAGTTATGTTGAGCAGAAACTTCAGAACTTTAGAAGACACTTTAAAAGATACAATGGGACACCTTCAAAGTCAAGTGAAATGTGATCATAACATATTGAAGGTCAGAAGGATCGAAAGCCTCTTCGGAATAAGTTTAGAGGAGAATTCATGTTTCAACATTAGTAAGATCAATACAAGTTCATTAAGCCTCTTCATAATTATCTTTAGAACATCTTCAGAACATGCTCAGATGATGAATAAGAGCTTCGAATGATGAACAATAGTTGTTTGGAATATCAGCATTCAAAGGGACTTTAGAACATCTGAGATCAGCTTTAGATGATCTTAAAAGCATTGCTGGAATAAAGCTCAGACAATACCAAACTTCAAAGGATCTGAAGAGGAGCTTTCGAGGCTTTGAAACATAGTGTGGCAAAAAAGTCATCACAGTCAGAAGCTTTAGAATCTAATACGACAAGGTAGTTAATAGACACCATACCTTTAGATGTTTAGAAGTTTAACTTTAGATGTTTTGAAGGAGTGTTACATTAAAGAGTCACAACATTTTGAAGGGGTATTGCATTGAAAAGAAACTCGATCTTCCAAAGCTCTGAAATTTAACTCCAGAAGCTCTGAAATACTTCCTACCTATTTTTTAAATGCTGAAGAGTCACGAACTTCATAAGGTCTGAAATAACATGAAGAACATATTGTAGTCCATAGTTACAACATTCAAAGGTTCAAAATAATCCCTCAAAGGAGGAAGTTTTGTGCTTATGAGTTTAGAAGTTACAATTTTCAAAAGTCAAAAATAGTATTATGAAGTTGTTGGGCCATGGAAAATCAAAAGGAGCCATCTAGCTGTAGCCGAGCAGCTGTCCGGCCGATTGATGACACCTGCAGCGCAAGCAGGGAACAAAAAGTCACCCACAGTTGACAAAGGCAGCAATCCCTGCTCAT
>JAYJMB010047384.1:0-30341 GCA_036873735.1 Pouteria campechiana
TTCATCAACTTTTTATCCTATTTTCCACCTTTCCTTCAATCCTTCTTCCTTGACTTTTAATCATAACATTTTTCCATCATTAGTAATCATAATTTTCCATATAAAACATACTTAACAACTTAGATATTTTTCATTGTACTTTTATCCATTCCCTTTACACTATATCAATGCATATATGGTTCCTTCATTATCTTATTTCATATAAAGCATTTTGCATGTCACCATAATCATTTCTCACACATCACATGCATGAAATGGAACATGTTCATGCTATTAGTCATCTCATTTATGATCAATGACCAAAAATCACTTGTTAAGTTCTTTTTATCAACTTTTCTGAGTGACTCCATATGCAATTTTTATTCCAAAATGCATCCAAGACTCAAACTAATGTTTCACACACATTATAATACTTATAATAACTATCTTAGGCATATTGATCATAATTATGCTTTTTTCCAATTTCACCATTTCATTTGTTTTTCTTCTTATAGCCATTATATAATTTAAATTGATGAAATTTATGAATTTCAAGCATTAAACTCTACCCATATCCATATAAGCAAATTTTTGTGATTATATAAAAATCACTTATTGAGTTCTTTTTACTTGAGCATTTAACTCAATAGTTCAAAATTTCAAAATTATTTCAAAATTTTGATTCAATATCTCATACAAATCACATTATACATAATAATCATGCTACATTAGTAATTCAAGTCATATACATGACTTTACTCAAAATCATTACTTAGGTTCATGTAACACCATTTAGTCTTCCATAGCAATTTCTTTATAAAATACTGTGTATCACTTCAATTTCTCACTTTATTGAAATGTGAAATTTTTTTCCTAAATTCCAACACCACAGGTGTTACGGACTCCCCTCCTTGCAAAATGTTTCATCCTCAAAACTTGAGGTATTATTTGATACTTATTATTTTTCATCATATGGGATTCACAATCATAATGCCACTATAATATTCACATTACTTTGAATTTGATTATCAATAACATTATTAACAAATATCATAGTAGGAGCAAGCAACACATAACAAAGATAAATACTGGCTTCTAATGTAGTTTTTCTATTACTTCATTCTGGTCAAATGAGGTCATTGCAAAGTACACAGTCATTCTATTTCTAAACCAATATATCCAATTAATTAGCACAATTTGCTTGCCCCCAACCAATACCAAACTCGGAAGGCCACATCAAATTGGACTCAGCCACAAACAAAGTGGTCTAAACCACAATCAAGTGGCAACCACATCCAAACAAAGTGATTTAAACCATAATCAAGTGACAACCACATCCAAACTAAGTGGTCTAAACCCCAATCAAGTGGCAACCACAATCAAACAAAGTGGTCTAAACCATAGTTAGGTGGTCTAAACCAAACCTCAAACACATATAAATGGGGTTTAGACCACATACCAATTTGGCTCAAACCTTAGTCAAATAACCAAACTCAAACGAAACCTTCACAATATCCACACCTCCGTACCATCCTGACACCATACAAATCTTTAATCTTTCTATTATTGCACAAACTCAAATGTTGCATGGGGCACATCATATCATTGCACATTACAAATACACCAAATTTCATTCATTATATAACTTATTCAATATATCAATCCATTTCCAAAACAAACATCTAAATTCAATTATATAACAATTGTATTCTAACCACTATCCAAATCCCGACATGCATTTACATCCCACACATTAAACCAATTTGCGAAGTGCTTTTCATAATACAACTTTCAACCATAACTATGATGGAATGCAAAGTAAATTAACATTAAAAATTTCAAATTTAATTATTTTCATATACAAAATTTTCTATCAATTATAATTCACATCATTTCATCATATAATATAATATTACAACAACACTACAATTTCACAAATAGCTAGATAAACAGCTTACAAATAAATATCCAAAATATAAACTTTAATCCTTCCAATTTAATAACATCAGTATGTCACTTAAAATAATCCTCATGGAATCAAACAAGTGAGATAGTCACTATCACTTATCTAATTCATTCAATTCAATTACTCAGAAGCAAAATTATTCAATTATATATCAATATGTTGATCATCATTATCAAAATCCATCAATGAGTCCTTCAATTCAAATATACTATTCACTACAAAGCTCTTTTCAGCTCTGGGCTAAATACATAATTATGTTGCTATAACATGCCAGGATCAATTAAAATAATCAAATAACCAACAAAGTTCACACAACCATTTAAACTAAAGAAATCCAATGATTCCGTATCAAATCAGTTAGACAACCAAATTGAGTTCAATTGTTAGCCTTACAGCACACTAACAGTTTAAACACTCAACCAAGATGCATACAAGCATAACCACTCTTCACTGCGCTACTCTGATCATAACAAATTTCATATTATCAACTACATAGATAATCAAATCATGCTTATGCTATCATAACATCATCATATTTGTTTTATATCAAAATCATCTATGTCATACCATAACCATTCATATAAGTAGCATTCAAACCAAATGACATCTATACCAAGATTCAAAGTATCAATTTTCCCTAACTCATGCCCTCAACATACTTCTAATGTTCTTCCATATTTTCCATCAATTCATCAAATTGTAATGACATGGCATTTCCTATTTCTTCTAACAACCTTTGTTATCATGGTTCTTGGCTACTTTCTCAACTTAAGCTTATCACACTGATAAGTTATTCGGCTTTGATACCACTCTGTCACTCCCCGCTTTTCGAGGTGCGACCTATCATTTTGCACTGTATTTTACTAGGATTTGCCCACTTTTAGGGTGGGGGTGCTCAGGTCCCATTCTGGCATGCCTATACATTTCTATATTTTTCTTCTAAATCTACTAATTTTTAATGGGATTTCTAATAAATATACGATGGAATTTCCAATGAAATGTTGAGATTAGAACCTAATAGACATCATATATAACTATAATAATTGAATTAATAAGCATGAAATAATAATCTAAACTAACCATTTTTATACACAGCCCATGATGGCACTACATCTTAGGGGAACATATTATGTTATCACAATATTATATATCATTTTCTAAGACATGCCAATCCACTTTCCTAATACATCAATTCAAATTATTTAATTATAATTATACAAATAAATACAAAGGGGTGTTAACCCCAATCCATCATGCCATTATAAATCTTTGATCTTTCTCATAAGTCCCTTGCTTGACTTGCCAAATAAAAATTTAAATAAGAAGTTGTGAGTTCGGGTAACTCAGTAAGTAGACAAATGTCATAAACAAGAATTAATCCATCATTATAACTAATCACAAATGGATATATATTCATCAATAATACCACATAATGAAATCCATGTTATTTCATATTGAACCAATCAATTTCATTTAGAATCAGGCTTCAAATTAAATATACAACCAAGGAATGCTTTCTATTCCTCATATTAGATATCCAAGGCTAGACTAAACATCAATTAATCATTCCAAGGGATACCCTTTATTCTCAACAACTAAACAACTTCAATCTTAAACAAATATGGGATATCCACTCTCCCCAATCAAGACATACATGCCCAAATTTCAAACAAAGGGATAAACATTATCCCTAATTATGCAATGAAAATAAATGCCTACTTACCTACTGATGAATCATCATACACTCTTCTAGCTCAATTCCTTTTCATCCTTCTCAGATCATCCTATACAGGCAAAATCCCATTCATTTACAAACATAGCTTGAATAGATTTATTGCTAATCATGTATACTTTCTAAATGCATATTTGCATTCACATCAATATATGATCAAAACCCAACCTATTAAACATCTAGTTAACCTTTACAATGTCTCACTTAAACTTAAGTACATCCCAAATGACTTAGTCATTCCTTCCCTTCTATAAGGTCTTACAATAATAATCATGCTCAATTTATTTCTCATTGGGACATTTTATCGAATGATTACTAAGCATAGTGCAAATCATGATATCTTAATGAGGGTTTTTAAGAAATTCCACATCTAACCATATACAATCATTATAGCATTACCAACCTATAATTAACTTCAATAACAATCTAATCAAATATTTAATCTAATAAATTTGTGGTTCACATAGCTCAAACACAAAACCCTCTTTAACCTCTACTTAGGGCATAGCCCAAATTTCGATTTCACCAGTCCAAATCAATCCATACATGCTCTAAAATATGTTAATTATGCCATTAATCATTTACCCCATGTTTAATTCAACAAATCACTATTTTAAATCATTCCCCCATGAATTTATAAGCACGTACATCAACTTAATTTCAGCAAATTAACGGGAGTTTTGAAATCCACTACCAAGTAATGGAGGTGGGAATATTACACTGTACACCCAGGTAGAAGAATCAAACTCTCCAAGCCTATAAATACCCCCACCTTCTCTCATTTGAGGGTTATAGAATTTGACTGGACTAAAGGCTTTGAGGATTCTTCATGAGGCAGGTGACTCCCCTGATGCTAGAGGCTTTTAGCCTACTAGATATTTCTCTTTGTGGCTGAGGGCACTCTACCATGGCCCCACCATGGTACACATGTGGGTTCCACCCATGCTGTGGTAATGGTTGGTAATGGACAATAAGATGCTATTAGATTAGATAATTAAAACACACTTAAACTAGCTAAATACTAATTAAACCCTATAAATGGCAAAACTACCCTAGAAATGCCTCATAAATTAGGGAGATGATGACACGTACCTTACCCATTACCTTAAAGCTGATTAGGGACTATCATTAGCACTAATTATTATTAGTAGTAATCATGATTAAGCTTAATTAACTTAAAGTATAATTAGGCTCAATCCATGTAACCCATCTTTATGATCTCTCACAAGCTGAAAACAAAGATCGCCCATTTCCAATTTTTCATGGGATATTGAAAAATACCATCTAACCAATCACCCAAAAATCCCAAGTTAAGACCAAGTCACTGAGTTATGACTCACTAAGTCAAACCTTAGCAAACACCACTCACCAAATCACTCAAAAGCCTAAGTTTAGGACTGAGTCTTTGAGTCATGACTCACTAAGTCAAAGCTTAATAAATACCACTCACCAAATCATTCAAAAAGCCTAAGTTAGGACCGAGTCACCGAGTCAATCCTTAAAAAAACTATTTTAAAGCAACCAAAACCCAGTTAACTTGCCGCACTTTTTTAAGCTTAAGCTTCTCATGGGCAATGTGAGCAAGCTGACCAAAACCTAGTCAACATGGCCCACTCTTCCTAAGACTCTCATAGGTAATTGAGAGAGCCGAGCTAAACCCAATCAACTTGGCCCACTCTTCCTAAGCTTCTCATGGGTAATGTGAGAGAGTTCTTCTGAGATATACCAATTGGATCATAAACCACTTACTATCTTTATGGTTTCTTATAGTTTAAATAATAGAAATTACCCAGTCTTGATTCCATCTGGGACAAACCAATTGGATCAAAATACTCATTCTTTAGCTTATCCAAGTGTTTAGCAACCCAGTCTAGAGCTGTGTCATTCTCTCTGCCCATTGATTTGAGGCAATCTCCTAAATATCAAGCCATTGCAATTTGCTTGGCAATCCCAAAATACAACATACATTTGTTTGAGAGAGTGTGTTCTATTTTTGGGTCTCTAAGATGCATTATACTTTTTCCTTTAATCAAGAGTTTTCTCCTATTATGGAGATGTAATTAGGATAACTTGTGGTCTAGGATGTGAATATATAATTTTCTAATATACACATATAAGTATAATTAATTGAGGACATAAATAAAAATAGAAATTCTTTGATTCATTAACACAAATGATAAATCTTTATTTGAGTTCCATTTTTATTTTTGTTCCTATTTTTGTACTTGTTACATACCAACAAATAGAAATAGCACAAACCCATTTCATTTTTTAGGTATTTGATTAATTTTTAATTTTTATTTTTATTTTTATTTGATAGTAATGTAGTTAGTGGAGATATGGTTGATGTTGGAGATTTGTGGTGAATGTTGTTGATACTTCTATGGTAGATATTTGGGGGGTGTTGTAGTGGAGTTTTTGAATGCTAGAAGTTGTGATGAATTATGTTGAATGTCAATAGTTTGTGCATATAGTTTTTAAGTACATTATTATTTTATTTATTTGTGTATAATTATTGTGTTAAAACTTTGAATTAGGGTTTACTCAAAATATGGAAGAAGATATGAATGAAGTAAATGCATTTGAAATTCAACCATGGAGTCAAATATAGTTTATCTCACAATAAGCTCTGATGGTGAAGCTCCTACAGGCAGAAAGAAAAAATAATATGTACCAAAATCACATGTTTGGGAGCATTATGATAGGGTGTTAGATGATAAAAAGAAGTTAGCTTTTGGGGTAAGTATTGTAAAGACAAATTTAAGTGTCCAAGCAAAATCAGCACCAGTCAGCTTTCAAGGCATTTGGATAGATGTTCACGTAATCCTCATAAAAGGTTGAAAAAGCGACAACAATTATCATCATTCTCACAAGCACAAGTTGATGGTGACACTCCTTTTATTTCTATTCGAAAATTTGATCAAGAAAGATGTAGGAAAGCATAGGTACAGATGATTATTATAGATGAATTACTATTTAAATTTGTTGAAAAAGAAGGATTAAAGCATTTTGGAAGTGCAACCACTATTGAAGCATATATCAAGAACTAATTGTAAAATATTGTCTTCAGATATACAGAATAGAGCAGAAATGCTAGAAGATATTTTGAAAAACAAGATTCAGCATGTGTGTCCGACATAAATATATGGACTTTAGTTAAGAATGTTAGGTATTTGTGTCTTATGGCATATTATATAGACACCAATTGGAAGTTGCAAAAGAGAATTATTAATTTTTGTCTTATTACTTCACCACACACAGGCAATATATTACCAATATGATTGATTAATGTTTAACAAAGTGGAAGATCAATCAAATTTGTACCATTATAGTGGATAATGTTAGTGCTAATGATATGGCTGTGGACAATACAGAATTCCTTGTTAGTAGATGGAGAGCATTTTCATGTTCGATATGTTGCACACATAGTGAATTTAATTATCAGAGATGATATAGTTGAAGTGAAAGAATCCATTGTTTGCATCTGTAATTCTATCAAGTATGTAAAGAGTTCTCCTACAAGATAACAAAAATTTGAAGAATGTTTTGATATTATAAAAATTTCAATCACCAACTCCTTATGTTTGGATGTGTTTACTCGATGAAATTTTACTTTTTTAATGTTGTAGAGTGCTTTGAAATATGATGAGGCTTTTGAAATTTGGAAGAAGTAGATCCTGACTTATGTTGGTCCCTAGCCTGCTATGCTACATAGGGTATATGGCAAAGTTGGAATCCAAATGATGTGGGGAAAACAAATGGGTTGTGCAAGTGCCAAAAATAAAATACAATGGAAACACGCAAGAACAAAGCAATAAAAATACAAGGATTATAGAGGTTCGGGCTCCCTTGGCACCGACTCCACTTTTCAAGGTTTCCCCAACCTTGAGTTCCACTATCACCTTTGGCAACAACTCTCCTTGGTTTTATGAGGTGACTAAGAACTCTTACAATTTGGTTTCTCAAGAGCTCACTAGAAACTCATACATTCTAGTTTCTGAGCTAACTAGTAACTCCCCACTAGTTTTTAAAGCTTACTAGTAACTCAATATAATAAATATCCATGTATAAGAGACTACCTCTAATCAAGCCTAAGTTGTCCATAGATTAAGCACAAATACAAATGATATACAATAAGCTCACAGTGCTTTCGTTCTCCTCTGAAATGGTATAGATGTATCTCTGAAATGCTTTGAACGTTGAGGCTTGTTGTAGTGATTGCACCTTGGGGGACTTTGAATTCTTGTGATTGATTCTTGTTTTATCTACTCAAAAGTCAATTTCTCTTCATTGAAACTCATATTTATAATCTTTGAAACTAAACTAGCTGTTTCTTACTCAAATTTTTTACTGTTATAGATTGCTTCACAATTTGTCTTCGTTGCACTACTTTAGATGTTCTGAAGTTATACTTCAGATTCTATGAAGGTAGGGTTCATCATTCGTTATTGGCGTGCATCTCTTCAGACCCTCTAAAGTAAGTATCTTGTGCCTCTGAAGGTCCTCTAAAGGTCTGTCATTCTTCCCCACATCTAATAGCTACAATTCCATAGCATTTAAAGTTCTTTTTCAGATCATCTAAAGTTCCCCTCATTTGAACTTCAATCTAGCAATGATCTAACATCTCTAATAGCTCTATTCTTCACCTTTGAAGCTTTGTTCTCTAATCTAAAGCCACTCTGAAGTAACTTTGAAGCTTGTGAAAGAACTCTTATTTATCTATCTGACTTCTGAAGCTTGGAGTTCTCTTAAGCACCTCTAAAGCTTCTGATACTTCACTGCTTTGCTATGTTCAACATTTGAAGCTTCTATTTTCTCCTTTCAAGTAACTCTAAAGTTGCTCTGAAGCTTTTAACTTCCTTCTTCACCTTTGAACATGCTCTTCAAAATGTTTTGAAGCATGTACACTTCTTCTTCTTACTTCTAAAGTAACTCTGAAGTTTCTCTCTGAAACTTCTTCCTCTTCTAAATGTTCCTCCTTTTGATTAGCATCTAAAGCTTCCTCCTTTTACTTTGAAACTTCTGAACATTCTTCTTCTTCCCTCTCAAGCTACTTGACATTGTTTAAAGTATTTCTGATGTACCTCTGAAGCTCATATAACTCATCTGAAATGTGTCTTCACGCCTTCTGAGCTTTTTAGCATCACGTCTAAAACTCCTCTTAAACTAGAAATCTCAACAACACTTCATTAGCTTAATTCAAGTCATTATTTATTAATAATCAAAACTAGACCCTTCAGATAAATAAATTCTAGCTTGAAGATCTTCCAAGACATGATGATTAGGAAAATGTCAAAGTTTTGTGTAAGTTTTTAGATAATTTTTATGATGTGAATAATGCTTTATCTAGTTCTTCTTATGTTACTACAAATCAATAGTTTCATGAGGTTGATAAAATTAGTCATTTTTATATGATACCATGGATGGAGAATATCTTTGACTTTGTGAAATGTGTGTCAGAATGAAAGCAAAGTTTGACAAGTATTAGGTTTCACTCGAAAAGATGAATATGTTGTTGGTGATTGCTCTTGTGTTGGATCCACATTATAAATTAGCATACATGGAATTTTGTTATTCAAGATATTTCAAGCCAAATGAAGTAGAAGAGATTTCTAAGAAAGTAAGGGATCTTTGGTAAAGATTTTTAGAACATATCATGCATAGTTACAACATTCTTCTACTATGTCTACTATGGGCTTGACAACAAGTGAAGAAGTAAACATACAAGTGAGAAAAAACCACCTCATCTAGGAGAGAAGAAAATTTTAAGCAATGGAAGCATGATAAGCAAACTATAGATCTCAAAACTAAACCGGATTAGTATTTTGATGAAGGGTTAGAGGAAGAAGAAGAAAACTTTGATATTTTAGCATGGTGGACTAGCATTGCTTCTAATTATCAAGTATTATCTTATGTGAAAAGCGATGTGCTAGCTATTCCTGTTTCTACTATTGCTTCAAAATACATTTAGTATTAGAGGATGTGTTCTTGATCAGTATCGAAGTTCACGAACACCAAGTCTTATTGAGGGCTTGATTTGTTCCCAAGATTACCTAAGATCAATGCCAAATAGACTGAAGAAGAGGACCATCTAGAAGAAATTGTGAAAGATGAAGCAAGTAATATTATATTGCTTTAATTAACTTATGAAACATTTCTTGTTTATTTATGATAGATCATAGCTTATGTGATTACTTTTCAGAAAGTTAGATGGACGATAGACCTAGCACTACAACCACTAGTCAGTCTCAACTCTAAATTTATTATAATCCATTGGCTTGATTATTTTAACAAAGGTAATTATTTTCTATTACAAAATATGCTACTTATATATTTCATTCTATCTTCAAATATTTTGTATCTTAAAGTAATGAATTTAATTATCTTTTTTTTTTCAAAAAAATGACCTTTACTTGAAGAAGGACTAAGCACTAAAAGATGATTCATGAGGAATGTTTAGATGACTTGTTTCAAGGACTTGGACTTAATTAAGTATTATTTTGACTTGTATTTTTTAGCTACTTGATTAACTTATTATCTTATTTGGACTTGGAAATTTAGTTTTGGTGGATCTCGTAGTTTGGCTTAACCCAAGAAGGGAGGAGTGAATTGGATTTATAAACATTTATTGCGTAACCCTTGTTAAATTATTTTTCCTTTTTTTTGTACTTATGTGTAATACAATATGAAACAAATAATGAACCAATAGAGTGTAGGAAGAATAAATCAAACACACAAGAGAAACACACAAACAACACTATTTTTTATAATGGTTCGAGCAATCTCGAACACACTCTCTTTGTGCCTTAGGGTCCACTATATCTCATATAATGAAATATAATTTGGTTTTCCTAAGCTCACTAGAAACTCACTGGTTTCAAAGATCACCAGCAAACTTGATGGTTTTCCCAAGCTCACCAACAACTCACTAGTTTCCAAGCTCACCAGCAAACTTATACTCTAATTTTCTAGAGCTCACTAGCAACTCATACAATCTGGTTTCCTAAGAACACTAGAAAATCTACCTTTACAGGTATTGGGTATATAAGAAAATCCCTCTATCTAGGTAGATGAGTATACACAGTTAAAGCATAAATACAAATGATAAAACAATGAGCATATTAAAGTGATTTTGAACTCCCTTGAGATAGTATTGATGTAGCCTTGAAGCTCTTTGATCTTGGCAGTACTTGGAGCGAAAACTTAAGAGATTTGAATAGGTTTCTATTGAAGCAAACCTCCTTAGGCTTGATTTTGATGATGTACATACTCAATCAGCTAAGTTTTTATGATGAGCAAAAACACATGATTGAAAGTTTAAGCTACTGATCATTATTCCTGAGTGTGCAGTAATGAACAATACATCAGGGAAATAGCATAAGTGGATAGTGCATACAAGACTATATTGGAAACAAAATCCACTAAATTATGAGGAAGAAAACATAAATGCTTAAATGAAGAAGAATGGCACTAAAACTTTGAAGAAGAAGTGTGAAACAACTTCTACACATCTCTCAAAACATTACCATAGTAATTCAGACTTGTCCTCAAAAGTCAGACAAAAGCTCAAGACTTCAAAATGAAGAAAAGTCTAAGTTTTGCACTCAAGCAAAATGATAGACACTAAAGAAGCAAGTTTAGACATCACATAACCAATTCCAGACATGGAACAAGGCCTGGATATTGTTGATCAAGAAGTCAAGTCACTAGAATTAAGAAGCCATTCTCGAGCATAGAACCCAGACATGGACACTGTTGAAGACTAAAGAGAAGAACGTGTCTAAGAAATCCAATTCTAAAAATCCCATGTGCTAAAATATAAACATAGCCATAAATTAAGATGTGCAACAAAATACAATTAGTGCTAATCCAAGTCTGAAATCTTAGTTACAGCCATGAAAATCATTTCCAAACATGGTGATTCACTTTCAGACATGATCGAATACGGTGTTGCAAGGTGAATGGTTTATCCAAGTCTAAAATAATAATTCGAGACATGGCCACTCAAATCCAAACATGGTGAATCATTTTCAAACATGGAAGACAGAAGTCAATCGCAAGTCTAGCACTAGTCCAAGTCCAAAAGTTTAATACTAGATATGACTATTTGAACCCAAACATGATGATTCACTTTGAGACATAGCCAAACAGTCTGTTTCTAGCTAAATATCTATACAGGTCCAAAAATTTAACTGCAGACTTGGAAGCTAAACTCAGACGTAGCTCAATGGATCTCAGACATGAAAAACTGATGAGAAGGCTCCAATGGACAAAAAATCTAATCAATTCACTTACATTAAATGAATGTCACCTTCTCCAATGTGCATAATTAAAACTCAGCTATAAAAGGAGTAAAGAAAGGTCATTCTAAAAGGGGTTGCAAAAATATCAAATATTTTTAAGAAAAGAAAATAAGAGCATTTATTTTCAGACAATAAGTTTTCTTCCAACTCCATAGCCCCAAAAAGCTATCTACTTTCATCGGTTACTCTCTACAACAAATAAAGGGTGTTTGAAATTCTGCATACTTATTGATCATATATTTATTTCTACTATATTTAATTTTGTGCAAACTTAGCCTATGTAAGAGGCATTTCCTATTGTACATTTCTCATTGATTGGGATAGCAAGCAAGGGGTTTGCTAAACTAACATAAGTTTGTTAGTCAGCTTTGAAAACCAACTAATGTATAAGTTTTTTGGTTAGCTTTGGATACCAACTTGAAAAAGTTTGTTGGTGATCTTTTAGAAAACCAACCTATGTAAAAGTTTGTCTATGTAAGAGTTTGTTGGTAATCTTAGGAAAACCAAGTTGTGATTAGTGGAACCTAAGTATAGTGAGTGAGAGTGGCTCAAAGAGAGGATATGTGTGTGCTTTGTGTTGTGTGATTCATCTCCTATTTTTATAGCACTTAATTTTTATATTGGCTAAGATTTTGATAGCTCAATTCACCCCCTTTTAAGCTACCTTAGGATGGGACCAACATTTAGTATCAAAGCGAGTTTCAATAGTTAATCTTAATTAATAGTTATTTTGACTACTCAAAGTGATCCCCATGGCTAATACTATGCACAACACCATGGTTGAAGTATAGTCAACCACCAAACCCCCATTTTTTATGGTACAAATTATGGGTACTAGAAAATGCGTATGCAAAACTTTTTGATAGCTACTAACTATAAGTTATGGTAAATCATCAAAGATGGAAAGATTGTCAGAAACATAAAGGACAAATATACTACTGAAGATATTATATTAGTAGAAAGAGATGCCAAAGTTAAGAATAGGCTCTACTACACATTATCACCTTCTGAGTTTGAAAAGATTTCTTCTTGTGGCTCAGCAAAAGAAAACTAGAATAAACTTAAAGTTGTACATGAAGGCACTAATCAGGTCAAGGAGACCAAAATTAATATACTTCTGTAAGAATATGAAACCTTCCACATATAAGATAATGAAGCAATATTAGAAATGTTTAGAAGATTTCAAAAGATCACCAACAGGTTAAGCGGTCTTAGCGAAAAATATGAAGAACCCAAACTAGTAAAAAAGATTCTAAAATCTTTACCAAGGCGATGGATGGAAAAAGTCACAACTATTCAGGAGGTAAGAGACGTGGACAAAATGAAAGTAGAAGAGTTAATGGGTTCACATATGACCCATGAAGTTTTAATGAAGCAGAAAGCTCCAGAAAATGATGATGACATAGCGATGCTAAGTAGAAGATTCAAAACCATGTTTAGAAGAAAGACTAGAAGTAACTCCAGAAATTTCAGAAACAAAGACAAAAGAAAAGATGCTCCTTCATGCTATAATTGTGGCAAGACTTGCCACATGAGTTATGACTATCAAGAGTCTAATAAGAGGCAAGGGGAATAATAGAGCAAAAGGCACAACTCATATCTTGAAAATAAAAATAGAAGCAATAACAACAACGGCCTCAATAAGAAGAAAGCACTTGCAACATGGGAAATGATTGAAAACATAATACATGAAAGTGCAAGTGATATTGAAGATGAACATGAAGTAAAATTTAGTAGATTATCACCTACAAAGTAGATCAAGGAGAATACCACATCGAAATCAGCTTCATGGCCATCCACGAAGACAAAGTAACTTCTGAACTTGAATATCAAAGTTTTCTTAATGAATTAAAAAGTATATATGTAGATTTCAAGGCTTTGAAAGATTTTAGGGCTTTGAAAGCCAAATACAACTAGACAAGAAAAGAGCTATTGAAAGTAACCAATGAATGTTCCAAGTTGAAAGATTAGAACTGCATGTTCAAGAATGATCAATGCACCATTCAAGAACTTAAGTAGGTTAAGGCAGAAAACAACATCTTAAGATAGACCTTAACCTCCACCTTATTTAGAATGGGACCAAAATGTAAAGGTGGTTAACAACATAAGAAAAAGAATTATAATTTTGAAAGAAAATGAATGACCAAGCAAACCATGATTTGGATTCTTAAGAAAGTTACAGATGTAGTAAATGCAATTCAATCTCTTAAAAGTACAGCAGTGGCACCCAAAGGACAATGGGTACCAAAATTTAATGCCACTAACCCACCTGAACCCATTCCCAAATGGGTACTGAAGATTATAGCCTCATTCCAGGTGTGTTTAAGAGCCAAAAAAAGTATCATGTGGTACATTGACAGTGGTTGCTCAAGACACATATAGGGGAGAAAGAGTTGTGCGCTAAATTGAAAGAAAAACATGGTATAATAATAACCTTTGAAGATAATGAAAAAGGTAGAGTGCTTGGGATCAGTAGGGTCAAACAACCACATTCTACTATTATAATGATTACAGGATTATGTTTGAATCTCACATTTGTTTAGTCCTAGATTAGAATGACTCAATTATAATTCTAGGCAAAAGTCATGGAAATGTGTATATAATAAACTTATTTGATATCCAAGTTAAGTGTTTTATTAGTCATGATAAGTCCTTATTGTGGCGTAGAAGACTGGGACATGCCAACAAAGATATGATAGAAAGACTGAACAGAAGAGATTATGTAGTTGGCTTACCCAAACTAAAATTTGATAGAGGATAGTTGTGATATGCATGTTTGAAATGAAAGCATGCAAAAGAATCTTTCAAGCCAAATAAGGAGGTGCAAACAACTAGGCCACTTCAACTACTACATATGGACTTAGTTGGACCGACTAGAACTAAAAGTCTAAGAGAGAAACATTACTCATATGTCATTGTTGATGACTATAGCAGATATTTCTAGGTAATGTTCCTTGCATCCAAAGATGAGGCTTTCTAATTCTTTGAAATTTTTTCAACGTATGTATAGAATGAACAAAGCTCTTGTATTGTTGCCATTAGGAGTAATCATGGTGGAGAACTTGAAAAACATAAGTTAACAGCTTACTATGAAAATAATAGTATCTTTCAAACTTTCTCTATGCCAAGAACACCCTAACAGAATGGAGTAGTAGAAAGAAGAATAAAACCTTACAAAAAATGGCAAGGACTGTGTTAAGTGAATATAATCTATTATAATATTTTTGGGCTAAGGCTATGAATATCCCAATTTTATTATAAATAGAATTTATACTAGGCCAATACTCAACAAAACTTTATTTAAGATATACTATGACAAGAAGCCCAACATATCATTTTTTTATACTTTTTGCTATAAATATTTTATTCTTAATAATGGAAAGGAAAATATTAGAAAATTTGATAGTAAATCTGATGAAGGAATATTCTTTGGCTATTCCATTATTATTAAAGCCTTTAGAATTTATAATTTAAGTAATAGAATTGTAGAAGAATCTATTCATGTCAAATTTGATGAATCTTATAACTATTTGAAAAGACCAAATAATCTTGATGATGAAGGAGACAAACTCACAATTGATGCGGAGAGGATAAACTTGTAAAATCAAGACAAACAAACTCCACAAACATAAATAATAAGGGATTGAGTTGACTAACAATTTGAATCATCCATTAGTGAGGTATACGAAGAAAGTAACTCTTCTCTTTCCAAAGATTGGAGATTCATGCATATCATCCTGAAAACTAAGTAATTGGTGATGTGTATGATAAAGTTAGAACTAAATCATCATATCACTAAATATGTGGTAACTTTGCCTTTATTTCTCAAATAGAGCTTACTTGCATAGACCATGCATTAGAAGATAAAAACTAAATTTTAGCTATGCAAGAGGAACTAGATCAATTTAAAAGAAATGACATGTAGACCTTAGTTCCAAGACCAAATCACCAATCAATTATAGGAACCAAATGGGCCTTTAGAAATAAACTTGATGAATCTGGATTAGTAGTGAGAAACAAGGTAAGGCTAGTAGGAAAAGAGCACTGTCAAGAAGAAGGAATTGATTTTAATAAATCATATGCTCCTTTTGCTAGGATAGAAGCCATAAGAATGCAATTAGCATTTACATCTTTCATGAACTTTAAACTTTACCAGATGGATGTCAAATATGCATGTTTGAATGGTTTCATTAATATAGAAGTATATGTGAAACAAGACCCATTGAAAAAGGATTTACAAGGAGTAAAGTATACACCACTCTCTTCATTAAGCATTCTATGAAAGACATTCTTATTGTGCAAATATATGTTGATGACATTATATTTGGAGCCAATAATGAAAATCTTTGTCAAGAATTTTCTAAGATTATGCAGGGAGAATTTTAAATGAGTTTGATGGGAGAATTGAACTTCTTCTTGGGACTGCAACTAAAGTAGACAGAGGAAGGAAATTTCATCCACCAAACCAAATACAAAAATTCAATTTTAAAGATGGAAGGAAATATGGAACTCCAATGAGCACTTCCATCAAATTGGATAAGGATGAAAAAGGTAAATCTACTTGTCAAAGACTTTACTGAAGTATTATAAGATCTTTATTATATCTCACTGCAAGTAGTTTAGATATCATGTTTAGTATATATATGTGTTCTAGACTCTAATTAGATCCTAAAGAATCATATCTTGTTGATGTTAAAAAAAATTTTAGATACCTATTAGACACTCTAAATCTTGGTTTATGATATCCAAAAGATTTAGACTTTGAATTAATAAGGTAGTCTGATGTTGACTTCACTAGATATAGAGTAGACTGAAAAAGTACCTCAAGAACATGTCAATTTCTTGGAAACATGATCATATCATGGTTCTCCAGGAAATAGACATCTGTTGCATTATCAACCACCGAAGCTAAATATGTTGTAGCTAGAAGTTGTTTTGCACAGATTCTATGGATGAAATAGCAACTTGGAGATTATGGTCTAAAATTTGGTGATATAATAATCAGATGTGACAATATTAGTGCTATAAATCTAACCAAGAATCTAGATATGCATTCTAGATTTAAGCATATAGACATCAGGCATCACTTCATTAGAGATCATGTCCAAAATCATAATGTTTGCTTAAAATACATACCAACTAAAAAGTAGTTAGCAGACATCTTGACTAAGCCACTCTCAGAGGAAAGATTTTGTATGATTAGAAGAGAACTATGAGTGATAAATCCATTCGCATAATGAATTTATCCTAATCATCACTCTATACTTCATATGATTTGAATGAATATCCCAAATACAGAATGCCATAAATGTGCATATGCCCTGTCAATTAAAACATTTCAGACATAAATTTTCTTTGCATCTCCAAAATTTACAAACATAATTGTTCATGTCCTAAATCAATTGGACCCTGCTCAACCTCATTCTTAGACAAAATTCATCATGTTCAAAAATATATTTCCAAACTTTGCTACATCAACTCTATTTGTCCTTAAATGAAATGGAATAGAATTTTCTTCAACTCTAAGCACTTTACTATCTATTCTAATTATTTTTTTCTGTGTACCTCTTTTTGATAATGACAAAAAGGGAGAGAAATATTTTTATATGGCATAATTGCATGAATACATGATATTGAAAGTTGCTGCATGTATGGCATAAACTATCAAAATCCAGTGCACCCATTCAGGGGGAGGAAGCACTAAGTTAGGGGAAGCTATGTTACACATAAATTAATTCCAATGTATGTCTTTGTGTTATCAGTCTAAAAGGGAATTCACTTAGATGTTTTGTTATCATAAAAAATGGGAGATTGTTTAAAAAAACCTCCTTAGGCTTGATTTTGATGATGAACATACTCAACCAGCTAAGTTTTTATGATGAACAAAAACACATGAATGAAAGTTTAAGCTATTGATCATTATTTCCCAAGAGTGCAGTGTTGAACAGTACATCAGGGAAATAGCATAAGTGGATAGTGCATACAGGATTATGTCAGAAATAAGATCCACTAGATTATGAGGAAGAAAACGTAAATGCTCAAATAAGAAAGAATGATACTAAAACTTTGAAGAAGCAATGCGAAACAACTTCTACAAGTCTCAAAATACTGCTAAAGTAATTTATACTTGTGCTCAAAAGTCAAACATAGGCTTATGACTTCAAAATGAAGAAAAGTCCAAATTTCTCACTCAAGCAAAATGACAAACACCAAAGAAGCAAGTTCAAACATCACATAACCAATTCTAGACATGGAACAAGGCTTAGACATTGTTGATCAAGAAGTCAAGTCGCTAGAATTAAGAAGTCATTCTCAGACATAGAATCTAGACATGGATACTATTGAAGACTAAAGAGAAGAATGTGTCCAAGAAATCCAAGTCAAAAAATCCCATGTGCTAAAATTCGAGCATAGCCTACATCAAGCCGTGTGGCAAAATGCAACTAGCACTAATCCAAGTCTGAAATCTTAATTATAGACATGGAAATCATTTTTGGACATGGTGATTCACTTTAAGACATGATCGAATATGGTGCTATAAGGTGAATGGTTAATAAAAGTCTGAAATAATAATTTGAGACATGGCCAATCAAATCTTGACATGATGAATTATTTTTAGAAATAAGAGAAAGAAGTCAGTTGCAATCCAAGCAACAGTCCAAGTCCAAAAGTTTAATACCAAACATGACTATTTGAACCCAGATATGATGATTCACTTTGAGACATGGCCAAATAGTCTGTTTCTAACTAAACAAGCTATACAAGTCTGAAAATTTAACTATGAACATGGAAACGGAACTTATACATGGCTCAATGGATCTCAGACATGAAAACCCATGAGAAAGCTCTAAGGGACAGAAAATCCTATCGATTCACTTGCATTAAATGAACGTTGTCTTGTTTAAAGGGTAGAATTAAAACTCAACTATAAAAGGTGTAAGGAAAGTTTATTTTAAAAAGGCAAAAATATTGGATATCTTTAAGAAAAGAAAACAAGAGCATTCACTTTTAGACATTAAGTTTTCTTCCAACTCCATAGTGCCAGAAAGCCATCTGCATTCAAAGCTTATTCTTTACAACAAATAAAGGGATTTTGAAATTCAATGTCATTATTGATCATATATTTATTACTATTGTATTTAATTGTGTACAAACTCAACCTATGTAAGAGGAATTTTCTATTGTAAATTTTCATTTATTGGGATAACAAGCAAGGGTCTTGCTAAACTAAGATAAGTTTGTTATTCAGCTTTGAAAACTAACCTGTGTGTAAGTTTGTTGGTTAGCTTTGGAAATCAACCTAAAAAAGCTTGTTGATGAGCTTTTAAAAAACCATTCTATGTAAAAGTTTATTAGTGAGCTTTTGGAAAACCAACCTGTGTAGAAGTTTGTTGCTAAGCTTGGGAAAACCAAGTTGTGATTAGTGGAACCTGAGTATAGTTAGTGAAACTGACTCAAAGAGAGGAGTAGGTGCCTTGTTGTGGGCCAAACCTCTATAAAATATTTGTGTGCTTTATGCTACATAATTTACCTCTTATTTTTATTACATTTAGTTTTTATATTAGCAAAGATTTTGATGGCTCAATTCACCCCCTCCCCCACTCCCATTTTGAGCTACCTTAGGATGAAGCCAACAATTCCTTGTTGGTTGATTGGCCTTTGTCAAATAAACCCTCAAGCTCCTTATTTCTTAATAATATCTAGGAAGACTTGATCCTTGAATAAACTCCTTGTAATATAAGAAGTCTTCCCTTGATGCATTTGAAGAAGTAGGCCATGAATGGATAGAATGATGAAGCTCTTGAATGATATTTGAAGATTAAACTTCTTGGCCTAGGGATGCAAAGATTTGTGGAAGATGTTAAGCTCAATCCCCTTGCTTCTTCAACACTTGAAATGTTCCTAAGCTTTTCCTTAAATAGATCTTCAAAAACTTAATAGATCTTCAAAAACTTGACCATTAGAAGAGAATGGATTCCGTTGGATTGCATTGCTTTTGATTTGTCCCAAACTGTTACAACACCATTCTCTCACTAAGAGGAAGATAAACTATTTGAAATGTTCTTCCATTTTGACTTGTCAATATTGGAAAGCCTGTAGAGCCATTGATTGCCAGAAATGGTATTTGAACGATTCTGCATGTCAAAAGCACATGAGCACAAATATCATTTTGATGCTTTGGATTAATTACTAGTCACATAACACTTTATTTAGGACAAAGTCATGGCCGCACTTTATTTATATTCTTATGAAGTCTCAGAAGAATTTTCCTTTTGGTTCATGTGTGCCAGTTGAAACTTCTTCTTGGTTATTTGTCCAAAGTTAATATCAAATGAACTCTGATGGCATGAATGAAGTTGTTCGTTAAAAATTTAACTGCAAGTGTATGATGTCAAGTTTTATAGTTTAGTGATGAGTGAGTATCGTATCCATTGGGTTTGTGTATTTCAACATTTCACTAGCTATCATTATAAATAATTCTAACTTTATTTGTATGATCAAAGATAGATAATTCGCTAACTAACAACTAAACAAAATAGCTTTGAATAGGATAAATCAATATATGGAAATCCTAGAGGATTGATTTCATTTGTGCTTCATTCATGGCAATTTCAGCTCAATTCTGATTTAGCAATGCATAAGTTTATAAACTAAGAATCCCAATTCACTTAACCCCCTTTACCAAGTGATAGGTTAGACATTTATTCTCGAAATCCTAATTTTGATATCCCTATAAAAATTTGAATAGTAAGAATGGATTAATATCTATGGTTCTCTCCTGAAGATTTCATAAAACATAGGAGCTCTCTCGAGTCACCTATAGTTTTATGTTGTGATATTCAAATCCTAATTAGGGTTACCTCTTCCAAGTATCAAATCCTAATTACACAATCTTTCAATGGATAGCAAATCAATTAAAAGCCTTACACACCAAACATCATAAATAAACCTAATTACATTGCCAGACAAGAAAGTCATTGATTACACCATGAACTCAACATAAAATCCATCTCTCCTCTAGAAAAAGAGAGATTAGCCACTCATGATGTGAATTAAATCAACAATAAGATTCAAACATCATCATAGTTCCAATTCAAAGATAAACCACAAATACAAGGAAGGAAAATAATTAAAACCAAAATAAATTGATGTCTTCCCCTTTTCAACTTGTTCTTCACTCCTTGATAATGATCTCGGACCTCTTGATCTCCAAGTTGATCTTCTCCTTCAAAGCTTATTCAAAAACTTTATAAAACCCCTAAGAACCTTAGCCCCCAAGTGCTCTCCAAAATCCTAACCAACCAACCCTCAAAAACTTTCTAACTCTTCATTAAAAACTAGCCCAAATAATAGTTTCACAATATTTTTTGTAAGCTGTCCATCTCCAGCGCCGGTGGTGCCACCTTGCTAGATATGTAGCGGAGTTTGTGAAGAGTGGGTGCCGGTAGCTCCTGAATGTTGTCCACTCAAGATGTCTTCATTGTTTTGATCATATCTTCTTCATTTATTATCTAAATTGGATAATTCTTATTGTGTTGGACGGATGACTAGAAGATCTTCAACTCTTATGTTATCCACTCTTGCTTAATCCATCTCAATCAATGTCAGAATTAGCATCAAAACACTACTTGTTCACATTCAACTTTTCTTCGACATGGTTTGTTGATTGAAAAACCAAATAACTATATTAAATATAGTTTTTCATCAAATGTAATCACAAATCAATAAGACATGCCAAATGAGGTTCCAAAACATGTGAATTTGAGTACTAAAACATGGTATATTATAGACTCATTAGATACCCCCAAGCTTAGCTTTTGGTAATCCTCGAGCAAAATAGCAACCAAACTAGTGAAGCGATCAAGATAAATCTCTCTCAAATAGTCAAACAAATACCACATAAATTACCTCATACTTCATCAATCCTTACATGAAGTGAAAATTGTGATTATGTGTGCTATGTAAATCCCAAGATCCATGCATATCTATTAGTCAATAATGATTCTAATTATCTTCACAAAGTACATCATATGCTTTCTTTTCATAGTCCCTCTACACTAATGTAGACAACCTAATTTACTTGGATCAATAGGTCCTTATAAAGTTTATACTGGTGTCTTTAGTTTGGTTCACAAGAAAGGAAACAAGAAATAACAAAGTCAGATATTATAACTGAAGTGCTCATAGAGGTTCACTCTCTTACTTTCTGTTGGGGTTTTCTCATATATATTTTTGTTTTATTCTGGGTTGTATTACTATCATGCCCCCAAACTTATTTTCTTTTGAGTTCATGAAATGTGTTCCCCCCAATTTAAACCTCTTTCCTTACTTGACTTTTCTTTTGTCCCCTTTTTTTCTTTATAGCATACTCAATTTAACACCCCTAAGTTCATCTTCTTTTGCTTCACTCATACCTTTAAAATAAACATGCACATGACGTATATCTCTGAATAGGTGAAACATGGTTTTCCAGTCTAAATAGGCTTAGATAATGAGGCTACGAGAAGAAAATTTGAATGGTAGTTTTTCACATGCTTTGCATGTGCCATTCTTTTATAAGGCTCAATGGGGACACTAGTGACATTGAATGTATTAGGTTGGCTTGAAAGACTCAAACTGATCAAAGAATGCCTAAATCACTTCCAAATAAACATGTTGTCTAGGATTTCTCCTTGAGAGATAATCAAACAAGTTCAAACATGCTTCTGTCAATCAAAATAAGTCAATGAATTCACAACACTATTGGCTAAATTGCATACTCTTCACATGATCATAACATAATGTGCTTGAAATTTTTTTTCATCAGTCATGAAAAGGAAATACTTTTTAGATGACTTATTAAATCACAAGAAGCATATATCTGTAAGACCCTAAAATTTCTATAATAAAAGAACTGGTTTATAGTGTGTACATGAACTGCGTATGTATGATTTGTAATATAAATGGAAAAATCTTGATAAATGTGATGGAACGAATTGAGTATTATGAAATATAGATAGAATTTTCAATGTTAGAGAAAGTTAGCACATAGCATATGTGGGCTACATGTGCTTCTAAGGAATTACACCACCGGAGCATTATGAGAGGAGGAGCTTAAAATGCTCAACCAGCTCCATCTCTTAGTTCAAAACATTTTCAGCCCTTCCCTTTCATCCCCAAGTTCAGAGAAACCTTGTTTCCCATGAAGTTTGACAAATTGAGCTAGGGAAATTGATAGTAACTAGCCTAGCAACACTACAGTATTAAGTAGCCACTAAATTTAATGGTCTGAGATTGTGACAATTGAAGGATAGATTGGGGTTTCATCTTGCAACGAGATTCAGTGGAATTCAATTGGAGTAAAGTAAGTGGTAAGCTATTTCCAACATTCCTTAATAGTTTACAGTGAGTAGAATTTCTGAATTTTAGGTTTTAAAGTAAAATGTCAGAATTTAAAAGTTAGGGTTTAAGGGAAAATAAGTATTCAGTAGTGAAATGAATGTTTTGAAT
The DNA here is from genome assembly GCA_036873735.1 of Pouteria campechiana. NCBI lineage: Eukaryota > Viridiplantae > Streptophyta > Magnoliopsida > Ericales > Sapotaceae > Pouteria > Pouteria campechiana. Next base: position 23,471 of record JAYJMB010047384.1, read on the forward strand.
GTGGATTTTGGTAGGGATTCAGTTTAGATGCATTAAGATGTCATTTAGAATAGAAATCCCAAATTATGAATGATGAATATATGGGATTTCAAAAACTGTATTCTAAATGTTTGATGAAATAGTATAAAAAGTTCTATAGTATGATTAAGTTATATTAAGAATCCATAATCATTATTTTTTAGTGATGGGTAATCAAGAAAGTGGATTAACTTTAAATAGAGTTAAGGGATAGAACAAAACTCATAAGTAATACATTTCTGCACTTTGATAATTAAACGATATATGCTTTGAATGTAGGAGTTTCAAATTGCTAATTCGGGTTTGGCTATATAAGGATTATAGTAAAAGAGAAATGTGTTGATACACACAAGGTAAATAGGTTAATTATTTATGTACTTCTTTTGAAATTTGAATCATTCCTTGTTAATACTGATCAATGATATTACGAGTTAATTTTGGGATGAAGTTGGCTTGTTACACCTTAGACAAGGGTAAACTAAATGCATTGTGTTGTGAGAAGTATGTATAGAAGGGAGATTAAATATGAATGAAAGAAGTGAATGTCAATAAGAAGAAATTCAGTGCATGTGAAGTATTATGATTTTGCATTAAAGGTTATGAAACCACTATATATTATAAATTGAATTGAATTGTTTCTTAAAGTATTTTGATGAATAGGTGGAATTAGTGGAAGAGAATCAAGGTTAAACAAAGCAAAATTTGACTAAATTAAAGTGGCTAAACAAGAATTATTGGGAATAGGACAAATAGGACAATTTTTAGGAAAAATAGGTGGCATCAAGGACCTTACCGTGGTAAGGTATTGTTCTGCTGCGACAAGGAGCTCGATCAAGGGCAAAAAGGGAGGCAATAGGGATTCTACCGCAATAAGACATTGCTCTGCTGCGGCAAGGTATTGCCCTGCCTTAGCAAGTTTCCACTATGAACAATAAAAGTTTGTATGTGCAGTGACCTTGCCGCGGCAAGCTCCTGGTGTGAATAGTAACTTTTACAATAATTTGATATTTGGTATATTTTGATAATTTAGGTATTTTTATGATATTTTTATTTGTTAAAAGTGTGTTTTATGGAAATATTTTGAAGAATATTTGATAAATATGGAAGATATGAGAAGTATGAGGTATGATGTTATAATACTTAATGGCTTCGCTTATTCATGCATTTAGTGAAACATATGCATTTGGAAGTGATATTTTATTAAGGATATAATTGAGTTTGGTTACTTGATTGAGAATTGAAAACAAGTTTAGATAAATGCGATGTCATGACAATAATCGAATATTTAAGAGTTATAATATGGGGTTTGATAATGGAATGTACATGTTATCATTTGATTATGAATTTTACATTTACTCATGCATGAAATATATTAATTTGGGTTTGGACACCTATCGGGATGGTCATTGGGTCATTGGGATCCCGCCCTTGTTAGGGTATTGTTATGGATACCGCCTTCTTGGCGAAGAGGTCTGATCAACCTATTATTTATGAGACTCCTTTGATTACTTAGTAAGTGTAAATGGAACCCTATAACCCTAGAGTTGCAGTGAGGGTGGGATATTTCAAGTCTCATAACACTCATAGCCAAGGTAGTAGAAAAAAATTGATTACACCAAAGTTGTAATAAAGATGAGTCCATTTGATTGTGACATTGTGCATTTGGTTTGGTTTATGGCCTCCCGAATATGGTGTTGATTGTTTATGGATAAATTACCTTGAATAACTGGAAATGAAAGGATTACATTAAAAAGAAAGTGAGTTTCATTGTGAATAAATACAATCAGATATAGTAGACATTGTAGTGGAATTTGAATGAGGAATTTTGTTATTAATCATATGTAATCTACGATGGTATAGTTTAGTATAGTTTGGTTTTGAGCATGTGAATTTTATTATATTGTATGATTAATTATTCATTTGATTTATGCCTACTTACTGAGTTACTCAAACTCACTGTATTTTATTATATTTTAGTTGACAGGCCAAAAGACGGAGCCCAATGAGGGGTCGGAGCTAAGGAGAGGGATAAATCATAATAACTAGAATCTTTTATCTTTTGGATAAATATTTTAGAATGTATATAAAGTATGATTCATTCAGTATGCTAATGTTGTAAATCATGTAAATTTAATTGAATGGAGAGTTTTAAGTTGCATGTCATTATTTAATTAGATGTGAGAATGATTTCCATACACTTTACCTTTATAGTGCGACTATAATTTTGGGCATCTACGGGTGTTTGTAAATGTATATAAGCATAACTGGGTAAGTTCAGGGGAGACTCTAGTAGAGTGTCCTCCTGTACCTGCCTGAGTAATGCCTAGGAAAGTGGGGCATTACAATATCCTTCTTTCCAAATCATATGCAATGGTAATAAAAAGCTCAACCTATGTTAGTGATTAATCAGAGAGAGAGTCATCCTATTCAGTTTCAACATGTTGGTATACAATTTCTCTTGGATGCACATTCCACAAAAGACACATGAGTGCAAATTCCAAACAAGTAAAGCATTCTAAACATAATCTAAACAAAAGACACCTGAGTGCAAATTCCAAACAAGTTAAGCATTCTAAGCATAATCTAAACAAAACCACAAAAAATGGAAAACTACTCCCACAAACTTGAAGTAAACAATGTCCTCAATGTGAGAATAAAGCTATGGAGAATGAGGACTTCCCTAAAGTGGGTCGGATTAATCATCAGAGTAATCAGTTGACTCTTCATCAACAATTGATAGTGAATCTGGCAAAATGGTTAGGGAATAACAGAACAGGAACCTTGAAAGAAATTGGCATTTTGAACATCTCATTCATCACAACACCGTGATCCACCAAATAGTTGAGTTGCTGCATAGTCCATTTCTGAAAATGCTCTTGAGCATTCCATAGTTCGATAACCTGATCTTGAAGATCTGCAAGAGTGAGCTTAGAAATAGGAAGATTTGATTTGTGCCTTGTACGAGAAGAGTTCGGTGCAGCAGAACATGTGCTAGTTCTATGACCCATGGCACTAGTCTTTTCCAATGTCTCCATGACAACATCATCAATTACAAGCAATGGTATTTGGAGCTCTTCGTTGGTTTTACTAAAGACACCTGCCCATAAGACATAGTTGACAGATGAGAGATAGATGACCCAAACTACTTGATAACCTTCCCATGTTGAAAGAGACAATACAGTGCTCTATGATCTTTCCCACATCAATTGACAACCCTCTCTGAATGACGTAATTGAGTTAAGATCTCTCCTTGATTACATCGAAGACATGGTTTGAAGGTAGCAACCTCGCTGATATGAAATAGTGTCATGCCCTTGAGAATGCTTCCAACTATCCTCTTGGAAAGTTACTAACCCTCTCATTTTTCTTCTTCCATTAACTATGTGGCTTAGCCAAACTAGTAATGACTGCATTGTAATCAGGAACTTGTTCTAACCATGAGGTGTAGGCATCACCATCAATGTCAATCAATTTGATGCAGCGATTAATGGAAGATTTATCATAGGGAACTAATTTACCCTTACAAGAACTCTCCAATTTGTGGGATCTGCCTCATATTGTGCTCTTGTGTTAGCATAGAATTCCCTCACAAGTGCAACCACAACAAGCTCAAGTTGAGCCACCAACTTTTGCCAACACCTCTGTTTGATGATGTTCTTAATATCAGTGTATGTTATATCTATCCCTCTCTCTCTCTAATTCCTTCTCTGTGCATGATTGATGAATTGTAGACCTCTTCTGCCCATTCATTAAAGAATTTAGGGTCACAGTCTGCTCTCCTTTGCTTGGACGGTCCAGAAGTGGTGGTCTTTCTAAGAGGAATACAGATAACCATGCTTGATGCAATAAAAGAGTATATGCACACTATGACAAATAACTACAAATACACTGATGCCAAATCACACCAGTGTGCCACACTTCTAATCTTAAATAAGCATATACAACTGACAACGCTCAATTCTCAATGAAACTTCTACTTAGGCATTTTCACAAACACCTGGTGGGCACTTAGTTCAACATATCTTCAAGGTATCCTTTACAACTGATACCAATTTTGTACACAAATCATGAAGCACAAACATGAAAACTCATCAGGAAGAATGCCATACACTTCGGTGAGCACTAAGAATGGAATTGGACTTGGTCCCAAAAGCACAATGCAAAGGATCAATGACAAGCCCAATGGATCACAATGCACTCCTTAGCATATACTCTTCACCATCTCAAAACAATGCAAATTTGCACCACAAGCCACCAATGATAACTTCAACGTCACTCCAAGTAAGCATAAACAACCCACCATTAACATGGCATAATAATTCCCACAAAAATCAACAAATAATATTCTTGAGCATTTCATCAAACACTTCCAAGGCGACTTGCAAACCCAACTTTCCCAACACAAAAATTTTTCTCCACTCTTTGGAAATCACATCAACAACGTAGGAGGAAGACAATCGAATGAAAAAGAGAGGATTTCACCTTGTTTCTCCAATCCTCCATGCACTCATGAAACCCAACCTTGAAAGGTCACTTGGAGGAGCGTAAAGAGGTTGTAGCTGTGAGATTGAGGGAGATGGGGGAAATCGATGGGGGAAAGGGGAGATTTGGAGAGGAGAGAGGAATGGGGGAAATTGATGGGGAAAGGAGGAGATTTAGAGATGAGAGAGGAAAGGGTTTTAGGGTTTCTCGTGGGAAGGGGAAGGAAAGAAAGGCATGAGTGGAGAGAGGGGGATTTGGGCACTAGCAATGCATGGAATATAAGTGGACCAGAGAGTATTTTTTTCTTCTATGCATAGCCAGCACCACCGGCGCCACCTCGCTGCCTTCTTTGTTACTCCTTTGCTCTCTTTTTCCACTTGTTTATCCACTGTCGATTTTGTAGTCTTCAATTCTCACTTGTCATGCTTCTCATCTCTTTTCAACTTGAACTTCACCTATAATTCATAACACAATAAGTCATTATTGGATTCAAATATACAAAACCAAATAAAGTGAAGAATTTATTAATTGAATTGAACTAGGTAGAACTAAAAAATAATTATCAGCTATTTACATGCTTATGACTACAGCCAATTATTCTACTCCTAAAAAATTTAATTCAAAAGAAAGATTAAAAATTTGGGTTGTCTCCCAAGAAGCGCTTAGTTTAAAGTCCTTAGCCCAACTCCTTTCCACTTCAATCTCTGTTCATGGGTCACTTTTCTACTATTGCCTTCGTGTTCAAAGCAATGCTTTAGGCATTGGCCATTGACTTGAAAAATTCTATTATCTTGCATCCTCAGCTCCACTGCTACATGAGGAGAAACTTTTTCGATGACAAACGGCCCTGACCACCTTGATTTCAACTTTCAAGGGAACAGTTTTAGTCGTGAATTGAAAAGTAACACCTATTACCCTAGCTGGAATTCATGATTGAGAAGGAGCTTGTCATGCCATCTCTTCATCCTTTCTTTATAGATTTTTGCATTTTCATAAGCTTGCTGACGGAATTCCTCTAACTCATTCAATTGATGCATCCGCTTCTGACTTGAAGCATCTAAATTTAGATTAAACTTCCGCATTGCCTAGTACGCTTTGTGCTCCAATTCTACTAGAAGGTGGCATGCTTTTCCAAAAACCAATTTATGTGGTGACATGGCAATTGCACTTTGTATGTTATCCAATATGCCCAGAGTGCATCATCCAATCTCCTTGACCAGTCCCTACAATTCCATCTAACAGTCTTTTCCAGTATCTGTTTTATCTCTTGGTTGGTCACCTCAGCTTGTCCATTTGCTTGTGGATGGTAAGCAAGCGCTACCTTGTGTCTCATGCCATACTTTGATAGTAAGTTGTTGAAAAGATTGTTACAGAAGTGTGAACTCTCATCGCTAATAATTGCTAGTGGAGTTCCGAATCTTGTGAAGATATTCTTCTACAAAAAATTTCAACACTACCTTCGCATCATTTGTCACTGTGGCCACTACTTATACCCACTTTGAGATGTAATCAACAGCTAGTAAAATGTATGAATAACCAAAGGAGATTGGGAACGGTCCCATAAAGTCTATTTCCCACACATCAAAAATTTCTACTTCTAGGATGTTTGTCAGTGGTAGCTCATGTCTTCTTGAAATTGTGCCTGTTTGTTGACAATGACCACAAGTCTTTACAAACTTTTAGCTATCTTTCAAAAGTGATGGCTAATAAAATCCAGATTGCAAAACTTTTGTAGCTGTCTTGTCAACACCATGATGACCTCTGTATAGAGATGAATGGCATTGTTACAAAATTTCATGAACTTCTTCTTTTGGAATGCATCTCCAGATGATCTGATCTGCACACCTCTTGAATAGAAGTAGATCATCCCACATATATGCTTTGACATTGTGCAAGAATTCTTTTCTTTCGTTACCCTTCAATGTCTGGAGGGTAAGTTCCACATGATATGTAATTCACAAAGTCTGCATACCATGGAGACTTTCACTCAATGTGAATATTTGTTCAACTAGAAACTTCTCTTGAATTACACTCTCATCACTTGGATGTTCCAATCTAGACAAGTGGTCTGCTACAACATTTTCACTTCCTCTCTTGTCTTGAATTTCCAAATCAAATTCTTATAACAATAATACCCAACGAATCAATCTAGTCTTTGTATCCTTCTTCACAAATAGGTGGTATAAAGCTGCATGATCAAGATGCACAATGACATTTGAGCCAATAATATATGATTGAAACTTCTCCAATGCAAAAACCACTGCTAATATATAGCATCATTCAATGTGCAGCTTGCATAATATATAGCTCTAATGATCTTATCATGCTTTTGACCCAGAACTGCTCCCATTGCCATGTCACTTGCATCACA
>JAYJMB010047395.1:15378-26225 GCA_036873735.1 Pouteria campechiana
ATACATCCACATTAACATTCTTATTTTAGCTGCACTCATCTTTTGAATGCATTGTTTTTCAACTTCCCAGCGTTTTACATCACAACGCATTGCTGATCTTATAGCTGTTCCATAAAATTTTCCTTTTAATTTAGTTGATATTTACGATAGCATAAATTCTTGAAGTATAGTGTCATTTTTTCTACCCATCTTGAATTATATACATAGCATCCTCATCAATTTTCCCACTTTCTTATATTATTGATCATATATATATTAAATGGTCACATTATTGTATCACAATTATTAAGTTGCATTCTATATACTTGGTTTTAGTTCAACTAATTCTAAAACTATTAGATTCTAAAGTACCTTTCCATTCATCCAGCTTAAAATTTATAAAATTCTCGTCTCAGTCATCAAAACTATTTCACTTGCAAATAATATACACCAAGGTACCTCCGCTGTAAATGTCATCATGTATGGGTATAATAAAAAATTAAGAACTTAAAAGTTGAGCCTTAATGTAAACCTACAGTGATGGAAAACTCACTTGTTTTTTGATTCATAGTTCTCACATTTGTTATAGTGCACTCACAGACATACCTACTAGCAATTTTCTCTTTCACAACAGTCACTATTTTAATCTTTTATATGATTTTTTCAAGTCAACAAAAATCATAAGAGAGCTCTTCTTTTTCTCGTTATATTTCCCTATTATTTTTTGCCTATGTAAAAAACAAAATAAAAAAACCTTAGCAATTCATGCTTTTAGCAAAAACTCAAATTAATTTTCCAAAGCATCTATTTCATGGCTTAAACCTTTGTTCAATACTCTTTTCTTAAGTTTTGCAGTACAACTCATAAATTTCATTTTACAATAATTAGCACAACTTTATATGACTTCTTCGTTCTTATAGATTAATATAATAGCGCTTTTTCTTCTATTTATTTAGTATTGTTTTGACAATATAATGACGTCAAACAATTCATCAACCGTTTTAAATATATTTTTCTAAAGTACTTCAAACCTCGATTAGAATATTATGCGGCTCCAGAGAAATTTTTATTTTTATTGTTCTTATGATTTCTGTCACTTTAGATATTCTAATTTTATAAAAGTAAATAACATCATCATTATCCTTTACATTTATGCTTTTAAGCTATGTTTTCATTTAATAAAGTAATGATACAATTCTTCCATCCTTCCTTAATATCCCTATCCTCAAATAAGACTCTTTGGTCTTCACTTTTAATGCATCTAAAATGTGTTAAGTCCCTACTCTTTCTTTTTCTTAATTTTGTTAACTTGAATATACTTTTCTCACTTTTTCTAGGACCTAGTTTATTACAAAGATAATCACGTGTCTTTTTAGCTCCATTTTTTATTTTCTTAGTATTCTTCTTAGAGTTCTTATACCATTTGTAATTTCTAAATTTTCATCAATTCTAGCTTTCTGCCATTCTTTAAACTTCACTTGTTTATCTTTATTAGTTCTCTATATCCATATTGTGGTTATCCTCAAAGCAAATATAACCTACCAAGGAATTTCATAAAGAAAATTGTTTAATTTGGAAACATTTTCTCCCTTTCCTCTTTAAAACATTACTGCAGAACAAATTACTTTTATTGGAGAATATGTTGTTCTCATAGGTTAGGAGAAATTATTGATATTTTGGATAAAATACTGATAATATCTCATTGTGATGGGAAAAACCCCACAAGTTAAAAGGTTTGACCATATTTTGGGGAAATTTCCCCCGTGAAAATATTATATCTCCTTTTCATTCAGATCACAGTTTTGACATTTTTCTCCTTTGATTCTTCTTCTAACCTACAAAACCATCTGCAAATCATTCCTAGCCCATTTCTGACACATTTTAAAAAAAGATTAAAGTTAAAAAAATAAAAAATAAAAATAACTAGATCTATCATTCAGCAGAAAGAATCCCAACTGTTAGGTTCTTAAATCCTTTGATTTCACTCCTTCAAGCTTTGAAAACATCTTAAATTGATATGGAATGGATTTTCGGAACCTCTTGTTATTATGATTAACAGAGAAAAAATGAGATTTTGTTGGTGTTTTTTAAATCTAAGAGAGGCAACAGGTTCCTAGTAAAGGTTAAAAAAAAAAAAAATTGTTGCCTTGAAGCTATTTTGACTTGTTTATGTAAATTTATTATTGATTTAATATCCTTTTAAGATTTGAATGAAAATTTACCCAATCTAGGGACTCCCACATTATATGATTTAAAGGATATGATGGGATTTGATGATTGTAATAATAATTATATTAAGTATTCTGCTAACAAAAGGAGATTTCAAATATTAAATTTTTACTAATTAGGATTAGGTAAAATTAGGGGTGATTTGGGGAAAATAATTAATTGAGTTTGTAAGCCCAAATTTAATTATTTCTAATGATTGATAATGATTTACTACCAATATTTAAGTATGGTTATGCATGAGAACACATTAAAGTAATTTTTTAATTATTTAAATTAATAACTAACTAATTAAACATGATTATTTTACTAACTTTACAATATATATCTAACAATGTAACTGAATATTAATCAAAAATAAAATTTAATGTGTTTTCATACTCTTATCTTCATACCAAATGTTGACACGCCTACTTAGGAAATCCCATGAATGTTTAAACCCATTATACATTTTATTCCATTCTTGGAGAGATTCTAATTTGAATCAAGAGTATAAATATCCATTACTAGCATTCACCTGTGAAACAAGGGAAACACCCGCCCCGAAGGATGCAATAACCAACTGTGTAACATCATCATCCCTAATCTGGCAGGCAAAAAAAGATGAGCATATAATTATGTCATAACAATTTCTGATGCAAAGAAAAAGAACATGGAAAGATAGTTTTGTTCATAAAATATTCTACCCTAACCAAGTGATTAAAAAACCAACAGCAAATAGCATTAACACACAAGCAATTTAGACCTGGTGAATAGCATGCACAAAATAGTCACCAGCCTCTGTCCGTAATCCTCTTGAGAACAGAAGCAACCCCATAGCAATTGAAGCCCTTGCCAGCTCAGGATCCTTCTCAGCTGCCAGTCTGTGGAAAAATTTGTAGATTTAATCTTTGAAACATCAATAAGCAAAAAAAACCGAAGAACTGTCAATTAATCCATCTTGAATCAACGCATCACATACAGCTGCATCTCATAAGCATCAGACATCTGTAAATGACAATTAAAATCCACAGCACTATAGCACTCATCTGTAAATGAAGCTTTAACTCAAAACAAGCTGGCTCAAACTCTGTTAAAGGTTTGACTTATCAAGCTTGAGGGTGGAATAAATATTCAGAGCTTGAAGTGATGCGTCCGGTCTGCATCTCTCAAAATGGCTAGCCAGCCACTTAGGGCTCCTTGTACCCACCCTAATACCCAAAACCTGACCAGCACAGCTGATGTGGGACAACATGCCACATGATAGGCTCTCCAGCCCAATCTCTAGAGCCCTCACTGGGGGAACATACCCTGTGATAGGCTCTCCTGCCCAATCTCTAGTGCCCTCACTGGGGGAACATGCCCCGTGATAGGCTTTCCAGCCCAAGCTCTAGTGCTCTCACTGAGGTGTCCCCAACTGGCAAGCTTGTGCCCCTGGGCTGCTTTCTATCCCTTTGTCAAGAGGCTGGGTCTGGTTTCCCCAATATCACTTGCCAGCCATTTGGGGCTCCCTGCATTCACACATACTTAGCCCTGGATCTCCATAGAACACAATCCATGTAGGCCAAAAAATGCTCGGTGATATTGAATATGGTTTGGAAGTTTAAAATTTAAAGTTGAGCTCAAGCTAAGATTGCTTGAATTGCCTAATAGTTTACATAAGTTATCATACATGATAAGAATAACAGCATGAATTTAGTAAAGGAAAATGGTTCAAAGGAACCTTTTATTTTTAATATCACGGAGAGTGGAAATGAAATCCAATCCAATCATCTTGCTTAACACCATTTATTTACTTAATAATCCAAATATCATATAAAAAAAACTTAAATAGGCCCAAAATTACAATCATTTGAGAGCTAATGCCCACGATTCAAAATTGTTTCATTTTTATAGGATTCATGAGGATATAATCCTGCATCCATGCCTTTAAAAGCATTCATCCTATATCAATTTATGATTATACAAAGTTTTGTGACATTTGAATATATGCATAGATTAATATAAGCAATTTGCATATTTTATACATAATTTTATAAATTTTTAAATGGTGTGCCCCACGTAGACCTTTGATAAAAATGATTTTATATTTTTCACTAAAGTGATAATGCTAAGTATGATGGTCAAAATGGATTTTCTCTAATGATTTTTATTGGCTTAAAAAATAAGGAGGTTTCTCTAATCATTTTTTTTATTTCAAAGGAACAGTTCCTTTGAACCATTTCCCTTTCATAAAAATAGCAAACATGAACAAGTCAAGCTTAGGTTCAAGCGAACGCGAGCTTTAGAATGAGCTTCATTTCAACATGAACCAAGCCAAGTTTCATCAAGGTTGAGTTTGACCTATGTGCCAAATGAACATAGCTTTCAGCCTCAACCTAGGCTCACAAGCCAAGATTTTCCAACTTAGGCTTGAGCTTTAAACTTAAGTGCTGTCTGTGTATGCCAATTTGTAAGCTAGATTAGCCTTTCCCCTAGTTAAATGGCAACACCTACTATTGGCTTGCCTAGGGAGCATACAAAATTTATTTTGCCCTAAGGATGCAACTTGGGTTGGTTCAACCTGAACCTAACTAACCCAACCTGATCTTGATAGGGCTTGTGTTGGGTAGATAAAAAATTGTGTTGGAAACTTTGGGTTGAAACTCAACACAATTTGTAAATTGGATTGGGTCCAAGTTGATGGTCAAACGACCCAACAAATAGGGGTAGAGTTGACTTCAACCCAACCTATAACTCAGATCCCCAATGACTGGTTCTCAGTAAAACTATAGGTCAGTCCTCTCTTAGACCATAGGAGGTTAGCCCTCCCCAAGATATTGCCTTGGGTAAGAACAAATGGTCATGAAAATCAACAAAATGAAATTTTTACAATGTTGTCACTTGACTATAACATGAAATGTCAATGAAGTACTCAAAAAATCATAAATGAAGTATGCAGATGATCTTTTATGTTGATTATTCTTCTTTTATCCACTGTCCTCCTCCCAATTAGCGCCTACTACAATTATTTTCTATCAATATTCATATCTTTTAATTAAACCATTGGTCAAGTCATCTATTACTTAAAAGTTGAACCTAGACTAAACAGAACATTTCTTGATTAACATTACGCATTGCTAATTTATCTAAGTCTACTTGTCCATTGGTGTTAAGCTATTATGCATTTATTTGCAAGTTTATCTTTGTGCTGGTTCATCTGTCCCAAATCATCATCTCGCATATCTGCATCCTATAAACATGTTTTCCTTGATCAACCAACATTCTGTCCCCAAAAGGAGAGTTGTCTTAAATTAATTTTTCTCTCCTTGTTTTTCTTCATTTTGTGATCATAAAATCTAATACCATGAAGAAATTCATTTTTTCTTGAATCATTTCCTATGATTTTCAGTTCTCAAATGTTGAATCTCTCTACTAAATTTAACAATATGTATTCAAGAGTATAGCTAGCTGGCCATTCCAGCTCGTGTAAATTTCTGAGGAAACAACGAAGAAAACAAGACAAGAAAATTTTAACTTTCGAGATGTGTTTTAAAATTCATTAGCATCAGAAAATAAAAAAAGAAAAAAGAAAAAAAGAAAAAGGAAAAATCAAATCCAATTCTTCATGAATTAACCTGAAGATTTTGATATGATAGTCATGATGGAATTATAAGAATTTCAGGGCTTTGCAATGCAATCGTTGAAAATACAACTTATACATCAAAATACACAGGTGCAGCTAAAATAATGAATCACTTTCACTGGGGGCATATCTCCAAACAAGCAAAACACCTTTGATTCCAAATGCATTTGTGCATCACAAGCAGCTGCTGGAAAAAAAAGAAATCATGCTACCCTACCTTAGTAATGGAAATGCTCTATCATCATCTCCTGCTGCCACATGCTGAAGGGCAAGCTGAACAAGCAACAAGAATGTAGATATAAGAGACAAGTTTTATTTACATTCACAACTGATTTTTCCCCCTAACACTTACATCAAGCAGCTCGTCAGAAGGGAGATTTTCTGTTTCTATTTCGTGCCCCACTGGAACAAATTTTGAAGGAACACCTAACTTCTGGAGAATGTAAGGATGCTTGATAGAGAGTGGCTGCAACAATTATGAGAATGATACAAGCCAGAAATGGGTAATCCATCAAAATTACAAGAATGATAAGAACCAGAATTAGGAAATCTATCGAGCAATAGACATCACAACCTAGGTCTCTATACTTACATGAAGCTTTGGACCTGGTGGAAGTTTTACTGCAGGTGTTTTGCTCTTAGATGGGACATTGTTTCGATGTAGCCCCAACATCCGGCAGAAGTGAGGGTTCTTGAGAGACATTTGCTGCAAAATAAATTGCTTATAAAGGTGATGAGACTCTGCACTGGAAGCATATATCATATAGATACAAAGATGAGAACCAATGACCATGGCCATTTAACTCAAAGAAAAAGATGCAAGAGATGCTGATAAGCCAGAAGGGCTTCAATGCCCAAGAAGGGTAAAAAGGAAGCTTGTGAAACAATAATGTCGTCTTGTTCTCCCCACAATAAAGCAGTGAGCCAGGTTGAGCCATAGGTTAATCAGGTTAACTCAGAGGCAAGCTAGTATCAGTTATGCGCCAGTGTTAAGCTAAGAACTGGCCATTTAGAAAAATGGATAAGACTAAGTTTTCAGGTAAACCCACTCCAGCTTATTGGGTCGGGGTCAAGCACTAAATAAAATGAACAAACATAAGGAACATTTAATTCTATCCAGCCATTTCTACTCTCATTATCTGTCAAATATTTCCCTACTTTTGTTTCAGTTCATTCAATTAACAAACCATTTATAAACTGGTTGCAGCCCTTCATAGCTTGATTACTAAGATCATTATCAGCACTGTCATCATTATGAGCATTTTCTTTCAAACTGATTGGGCATGAATCGTGTCATGTGATTCGACAATCCTAGACTGTGTCCTCAGATAGACCACATCCATCACGATGATTTTTAAGGTCAAAAATAAAATTTTAAGCAGCATTTGAGAAATTGAAGGCATAGACCCTTTTTAGGGACTAAATAGAGATTAAAGATTAAAAAAATGTTTTTCTCTATTTCCTTTTTTTCTGTAAACAGTGAGATCCAACTAAATGACACAAAATTGGCAAAGATTAAGCTTGGAATTTTATCAACCTTTTATACCACAGACCCATTTCCTAATTATTTTTATCTTTAAAAATAAACCTTTTCATGTTATGAGAAGGGGAATGTACCGGAAAACTAATTTAGATTCACACCAAGAAGGTCCATCATATAGGGATAAGAGAAAAAAGAAGATGAAGAATCTCTGCATTGTTTCATTGACTTGTAGAAAGTACCAAATATATTACTAGAGAGTTAACATGGTGGGTGACAAGAAAGAAACGAGACACAAATTGATCAAACAGCATTACTAGGGATATCTATTAGGTGCAGTAAGAAGGCTATAATGGAGAGAAAGGCAATTGTTCTAGTTTACACCAAGGTACAACACTTACAATAACAGCAGTGATATTATCTTTTTGGGGCACGGAAGATACATTATCACTTCTGAAAAGCCGTTTATGTTTGACTTAGGAGATATTATTAATAATAAGGATATTTTATTGATTATTTGGAGAAGTTGCTGATAATTGAATTTGTTGCTATTTATTGGAGATAATATTGCCATTTGTTGGACATCATATCCCCACAATGCACAGGCAGCCCTTTTCTGCATTTTTCTCCTCATTTACCCTCTCCTCGTCCTGTGGTTTCTTTCCTACAGTATTAAAGTCCATTTCTGCAACAAATAGACAAGATTGATGCAAGAAAAGAACATTATTGACAGATGATTTATTGGTTTTTCAAATTGGGCATCTAGCTTAAATGAAGGTAAAAAAAAGAAAAAGAAAAAACAGTAATGCAATCTAGAAATCACTTGTTTTTACTTGTAAGGATGCAATCCACCTGCTTCTATTGAAGTTTTGTGGATTTGGGCTCAATTTTCATGTTAGGAAAATCCTTAAATCGCATGATTCAATCCAAACTTGTGTGTATTGATGAATGTAAATGCCAACATGATGATAGATCTACTAGAAAATATAGATTTGAATTGTCAATTCCTAAGTAATTAGAATTTATTAGTGAAATTAGTGACAGCTTAGTCAAAATCCCTAAGTCAATTATTGAGCCTAAAATGGAAATAATGAATAATAATTATAGAATAGGTAGATTTTAAGGATGGATCTACATCAAAAAAAGTTGATAGATACAATATTTTCAATTAACTTTGATTTAGGTATAATTATAGCCAATGTAGGGTTTTTACCCAAATAAAGTGATTTGGCCCAAAATAAGTCAATGAGATGAATTTGTAAATATTCTGATGTGTGTTCTATGACAAATCAATGATATTCTTAAGAAAAATTGGGGCTAATCATATTTTCTTGCATAATTAGGCATGATTGGAGATTGACTAAAATTGATAAATTGGACTAATGCAATTTGATATAATAAATTGTCAAAAACCCAAGTGCGATTTTAATACAAATTTTATAAAGTGGATTATAGTCATTGATTAAATTTTATTACAGTAATATTTTAAGAATAAATTACAGATAATTATCTCATTAGTATACTTCTTATATTTTTAAATTTCTGTGATATTTGATATTCTCTACTTATATGTTATATCCAATACTACGATTTCTCCTTAATTTTGTATACTATTCGCTTTTTCACTACTTATGTTTCATTTGTATTATCCTTATTTGTGAATGTTAATATTTGAAGTGATCTTTTTTATTAATTTTAAATATGCATTTATATCTATGTTAATTTATCTTGATGTTTTATTGGAGGGTTATTTTCATATGCAAATGTTTTCATCAAAGTTGTGGTGAAAATGCCACATTTATGGACTACAATGGTGCATTTGTAATATCGTTATTTGTTAAATGTTGGCATTTGAGGTGATCATTTTTTATTTTAAATATATATTTTTATCTATATTAATTTATCTTGATGTTTAATAGGAGGGTTATTTTCAAATGCAAATGTTTTCATCATAGTTGTAGTGAAAATACCTCATTTAGGGCCGACAATAGTGAGTTTGTAAAATCCACCTAAGTGTCCTATTGACATGATTTTTCGAAACTCAACTAAACAAGTGACGCTAAGTAATGCTAAGCATGATAAATTGATCAGATTTTATAGGCCTCAAATTAGACAATTTCACCACAACTATGGTGGAAATGTTTGCATGTGAGCATCACCCCTTTGTTGAAAAATTCTTAATTTTTCTCTTTTTTAAAATTTATCTCTATTTTAGTGATAAAGTTTGGCTACAAAATTGATATTATCTTTGATAAAAGTGATAACATCATTTGCTAGGTTTAGTGATAAATCCCCAATTACCAACAAAATGAATACTAATGAATCTTTATTATATCACAGCAATGGACGACTTAACGATGATTTTAAAGAAAGAGGTTGTGGTGTGTATGTCATTCTTAGATAGCATAACACTGACAGATGAAACAAGGAAAGCCCTAAATACAAAGCCAGATAATTGGAAAGATGTCTTAGAATTCAATGGTTTTAGAATTTTTTGAACAAATATTGAAAGATATTCCAATGTAACACAGTTGTTAAGATTGTTGACAAGCAAATATCCTAAAATAAACAACTTTATAACATACGATTGACAAGCCATGTGAATAGGCAGAATGATAAGGATGATTTCCATAGAATTCAAGTTGTAGAGAATTAGCTCTGGGAGTTTTTTGGAGCAATTAAACATAGTTGTGATTTTCTATATAGGTTGGCTGCAAGATTAGCCATGCTTTACATGATGAAATATTGGATAGCCAAGGAACAACAAGAACATAGGATGAATGCTGCTTAATTGAGGATCTTAAGTTGAAGGATAGATTAGAAATGAAAACATTCACGGCTAGGTAAGATAGCACCATTAGGAATAAGATTAGGAAGTTAACATAAGCAATTTGGCTGCCTGTAATGATGATAAGAACCACATCAGTTCAGAATTTAAGGAGTAAGTTTCTTTGAGTTGAATGTCATAAAAGAGCAACTTGTAGGACTAAAAGAAAGCAGATGCTGGATGACATTTTCCAAAAAGATGTAAGTATACAAATTAAACAAATGACAAGGTGTGGGATTGAGTCACATTGAGTAATAGACATCATTCAGCTGAACCTAATCAGTTGGAAGGATTTGAAGAAAAAGGGGCTTAAGCAAATGAATCCAATTGTTCATTTTTACCCATATCATTCCAGCTTTTACAGTGGTACTAAATAATATGTAATAAATCAATCTACAAAAATCAGTACTATAAACATAGGAGGGAGAAAGTATGAAAACATACCTGAACCAAGGTCAATGAACTGTTTGTCAGCCAGTATACTAAACTTCCCTGTAAAGAGAAGAAACATAGCAATATACTAAAAATCTCTTCTCTTGCAAAGAAAGTGTTTATTATGAATGCCGAATAAAACATGACTGTATAAGCAGTCAAAGATGCAAGAGAGACTCTAAATAAAAGTGGGAAAAAGTACTAGATAATCAGAAAGAGGGGAAAAAAAAAAAACTCAAAATGGGATGGCAATGAGTGCCAGTTCTCTCATCAGTGTTTGTTGAAAACAAGGGGGCTTT